>JAOXYL010000052.1:18475629-18489212 GCA_028564955.1 Terapon puta
ACACACACACACACACACACACACAGTAACCTGAGGCAGCGTCGGGGACAGTCACAGCCCCGGGGGCCATGGGAAACGGGGTCCCCTCTTTCACCTTGATCCTCCGCTGTCTTTTGAGTGTCTCCCTCTTCCTCCCTTTATTCCATCTCCTTGACATCTAATTGTGTTTGAATGGATCGCTACAAAGCCCTCGCTCACTCCTCTGGTCATCACCTCATTTAAATGTGATCCACATACCGGGCACTCGCATTGAAATAAACATAAAAGGCCCAATGAAATGAAATAACATCAAACATTTCACCGGCATGTTTTATGTATGTTTTTGACCGTTGTCTGTCTGTGCGAAATGTGTTTAGTTGTATTTGTGTTTTTCTTTTTTTTTTTTTTTTAGGATCAACACGGGGCGTCACCAAATCGCTCCTTTGACAGCTCCTCTGGACAGACAGGATTGGTCAGTCAGACTAACGGCCCCATTCACCCCCACATGGTCAACAACTCGCTCTATGCAACGAATGGTGAGTAGATTTTGATCTCATCAGTGTTAACAGATTCCTTTTTTTAAATACTTTTCCTCTCTGTAACTTGTCTCTCTTGGTGTCTATATATAAGGGCACCTCAAACATATTCATGCAAAGTAATCCAAAACCTTTTTTTAATATAATATCAATATTACTAGATTTTTCTTTTTTTTTAGAAAATGAAAGAATCTGAGGCCTCATTTGTGAGGGTTTGATTTGACATTCTCAATCATATTCTGAGGATTTGCATATTTTTCCCTTTACATTTCTGATATAAAAAGGGGAATTAGAGAACAGCATAATTTGAGACTTGCATGGCAGCGACTAAAATCTTGCAGAAATGTTTGCCAAAATGAAAAAAAAGTGGGATTCTCCAGAAAATCGTGCTTCTGGTCCTCAAACTGGAGCTTTAACAAATCAGTACCAAACTCTGTTATTGTATTGATTACTGTGTGAACAAATTAATACTAAGCCCAAAATCAACGTAACACAGAGAGGCCGACCTTTTCGTGTTCGCTGGTGCAACATGTTTGGAGCTGGCAACGTGCAGTTCAAGCACTTACTGATTGAACTGCAGTGCAAGGCCGTGATAAGTTCAAACATTTTCTTTTTGTAGTTTAATATATTCTATAAGCATATGTATTCAGCACAGGCTTGCTTGTATTTTTTATGATTATTAAAAAGCCATAGGCCCTGTGATAATCTACACTGAGCATTATTTTCTTATACTGAAGGAAATTACCACTTTATAAAAATTAGTCTGAGTAATGATTACTGGCTTTTGGAGAATTACTGCCACATACCCAAATGCTAATTAGACCATTTAAACTCTTTGCACTTAACTAAGTTGTATCCCCAAATGCTTTTACCTCTACTGTCAGGGCTGGTTTCATTGCAGGCAGAGGTAGGGATAGCTCGAATTTACTGGGGGAGGGTTATGAAATCGCTCAACACACATTGCTTGTTTCTAATACACTTTCACTCTAAACACACACACACATATACACACCATTTATCGCATATATAGTGTTACACAGGCACATTTTCATCTCCACAAACAAACAAACAAAACCTGCCCCGACGTTCCGGTTCACCTTGACCCTGCTCCGGGTTTTCGCTGAACTTGATTCACTTTTGTGCTACTTTGTTTTTCTGGTTATATTTTCGCCACGGAAGAAGCATCAAAGGTGGGCATATCATTTGCTATAAGTTCAGATTTAATAATCAGGAAAAAATAAACAGTGTCTCTGAGATAAAACAAAACAAACACAAACAAAACAGACTTTACCATTAACGCCGGAGCCTTAATTAGAGACTATTCTGCCCCTATTTTTCCTTTCATTCCTCTCCCTGGCTCTCTCTCCCTGCTTTTATTTCTCTCTCATGTTTCTCAAGGTTGTTCGGTTTGTTTGTTATTGCTGCGGCCTGTTATAAAGAGTAATTTTAGTTCTTCGTGCTCCGTATCGCTCTTTCCCTCTCGAGCTAACTCTTTCCGCCCCCATTCCTATATTATCTGTACGTGCTCGTGTGTGTTAGCGAGCGGCCTTATCGTGCTCGTGTTATCCTCAGCGCTGGTATCTGCCTCAGTGTGAGGCTGTTTGTTAAAAAAAAAGTGTGTTTGTTTGTGTTTGTTTGTTCCTGAATGATATCTGTGTCCGTTTAGAAATGTGTTAATGGCTGAGTGTGTGTGTGTGAGTGTGTGTGTGTGTGTGTGTGTTCAGGGATTGTTGACCAGTATCGAACAGTGTTGTTTTTGTGTGTTTACACTGAATCCGGTAAACAGCTCTGACCTTGAGTACACTTTGCTGTTCAAATTCACCTCAGCTGTGGTGTCATTTACATACACACATTAGTGTGTGTGCATGTGTGTGTCTGTATACAGTAAGCACATTTCTCAGGCTCTGTGAGTTGTTGGGTGTGCTGATGTTATCAGTTAGTGTGTATTTGTGTTTGTGTGTGTGTGAGTGTGTGTGTGTGTGCTTGCCAGTATTTTACTCCCTAATGAAGTATTTCACATACTGAATCCATTTTATTTGGCGTTGACGTCCAAATGAAAATGAAGATGTTTTTTTTTTCTTGCATTGATGTGTGCTTTTGCAGGAGAATAAATTGAGTTTAATGATTCTCTACATATGTATTTATGCAGATGTGTTTTTATTTTTTTGCATTTATAGATTGTTCTCTTTATCTCATTCGATCTGCTAGCATGATTGCTCCTCTCACTCACTTTTTCCTTTCCTGTGCACACTGTCTCTTTGTTTTCCCATTTTTCTCTCCCTGGAGAGTTAATCTGCTCGATGGGATGAGCTAAAATCAAATCCAGTTACAGTGTAGCTTCAAATAACATGTAATATTTCCAGATTTTTGTCATCAGTTTAGATTGATGCTGTGATTGAAATATGAAAACGGCCCAGTGCACTGATTTTACACATGAAGCCCAGTTGATGATGTCATCTGTTGATCTCCTCAGGGCAGTGCCAATGGTTGATTTGTAGAGTTTGAAAGACATGGCCATTTACCAGGAAAGTAGTGTGTAACTACAGGTATGATCATGTTGCATTGTGGTTAATGTAGGATCCTGTGTTTTTGCAGATTGCCATAATCAAGGGGCCAAAATTCAGGGTATGAATCAGTTGAATCAGTGTCTCAGCTCGCTGTGGCCTCAGGCATCATGCTTTTCAAGTCTGTCTTTACATCTGTCTGTATATCCGTCCATCCACTCATCCATCCTTCCCAGTGTTGTGATCACAGGACCACCTTTATGGAGTTTCATTACATCTCCTCTTTGTCATAAAAATCAAAGTTAAAGGTCACTGTGACCTTACAGATCACGTTTCTGACCTTAACCCAAGAATTCCTGCAGTATTAAGACCCCAAGGTACTTGTATGAGTCCACCCTACCCCTTTCTGTGTGACAGCAAGAACAGGGGTCCTTCTGTTCCTCTCGTAGTCCACCACAAGCTCACTGGTTTTCTGATATTTACCTTCAGGAGATCGTTGTCACACCATGTGACAAAGCTATATATCAAAAGTGAAAATGATATGGAAAACTACTCACTGGAATCATACATGTCAGTATAATAACTCATTTGATAAAAAAAAAAAGATAACTTTTATTAAGTTCCTTCATTCCAGTTTAATCTGTCATTGTTGCAAATAGTCTGACTTGTTAGAAGTTCAGCATCAGATTGTTGAAATCTCCCTTTAAAACCAAAATGATGTACAGTCGAAATTCACAGTGCACATCGCTGAATAAAATCAATCAGAAATCAAAATTGGTTTCAGTGTAGAAGGAAGTACAGTGTCTTTGGAGCCTTTATTGATTAAAAGTCACGGTCACTTCATCCTTCTGCTGATCTAAGATGAACGGTAATGCCTTTGTTTTTAAGATTTGTTTAAACAAATGTAAACGGATTCGTCGTCAGGATAGGAATCCTGTGTAAAATTGATTGCTGGATTGCTGACACACTGGTTCCTCCTGAGAGAGGGTGGGGAGAGAATGGAGGGCGATGGAGGGAGAGAGAGAGAGAGAGAGAGCGAGAAAGCGAGATGATTACGCAGTCACATTGCAGACAAATAAAGAGGGAAGGAAAGTTGAGTGTGGAAGAAGAGGATTCACATACTGTATCTGATATCGGAGCAAACTGCTATTGATCTATCATCCACACAGCAAACGCCTTTTTCACTTCAAAGAGTGGGAGTCAGAGAGAGCGGATTTCTGTGTGTGTGTGTGTGAGGTGAAAGAAGAATGGGTTTTTGACAGTTCAGCTGATTAAGGTGCTGCCAGTGAGGAGGAGGGGAGGAAGTTTAGAGGAGGGCGGTGGTGGTGGGAGGGGGGGGGGGGGGGGGGGGGGGGGGGGGGGGGGGGGGGGGGGGGGGGGGAGGGGGGGGGGGGGGAGGGGGGAGGGGTGAAGGCTGAAAACTGAGTGGGAGATAAAATGATTTATGGGAGATCTGAACGGAGAGATAAATGACAGCCAAAATATCAGATTGCAAGGATGTGACCAGAAGAAAAATAAAGCAGGTGATTAGTGAAGAGAGAGGGATCGAGATGAGAGGATGTGATACGTTCAGACGCCGCTGTTTCCCTCTCCGCCGTCTCTGCTCGCGGTCACACGTGCGGATGCGAGCGCATGAAGCGCACGCGGCGGAGATCGTGCAACAGTCCCAGCGTGTGTCGGGTGGCAGCTCCGAGAAGTGATGACTGTATGTAAATTGTAGTTGTGCGTCTGTGTATCAGGTTGCCACGAAGTCGTTTATCAAGCAGACGCAGCCGTATCACGGAGCTACATCTGCAGCGGCTCCTGCAGACGTAGAGCGGCTGCAAGTGCTCTGCGCCTCTCATCCTCTTTTAGTTTCCCTTCATATCGTCCCTCATCCAACTTCTTATCTTTCTCTGCCTCACTCTGTCTTTCTCCTGGCTTTCACCCAATCTACTTTTTTATTCTCAAGACTTTTTTGTCATCGGAGCTTTCAAAGGAGTTTAGGTTTAACCCACTTTTTTTTAATATGTATGGAGAACATTCAGAATAGCCATTCAGAGTCTTTTTTGGTTAGAGTTTTCCTCCACTCATTTTTGTCAAATATTATCCCGTAGGCCTCAGTTGGCTTCACAAACCATGGCAGCTCTCCACGCATGGCCCTGTGAAGCTTGTGACTAGACTCTGGTGTTTCAGAGTGCTGGCCTCCTGTTTCTGGATCCATCTTTTATCTTAGCTCTTTCATTGTCCACCATATTGAAGCCCCTCGATAAGTTTATTCATCCTAATGATTGTTTACCCTTTCTTTCACCATGAACAAGACAGAAGAATCTTATCTGCTTTTGACATTTTTGCCTTTGATTTTCTCACATCCTCAATGCTGACATACTGTCTTTGGTTTTCAGTGACCAATGGGAGTTATTCTCACATGGACGAAGAAGAGGAAGGGGAGCTGTACGGACACGAAACAGAGTTCAGCAGCTCTACCCACCACTCTTATCTGCAGGAAAGGTGGGTGGCAGTGTGTAGTTTTTCTTACAGAGCGCTTTCTGTATGAGTGATATCCAAAGATATAACTTAAAGAAACAGTAACGACTAGTAATTATTTCATTCTAATGTTTCTTAAAGGGGATGTATTTAAAATGAAGTGTTTGAAAGTGATTTATCATCATGGCTTTTGTTGCTGAATGTTTTTTCAACTGTTGTTTCAAATGCATCATGATACCTTTAACACAATAAGCCAGTCTCAAATACGTCATGCATGGATAATAGACAAGCGTTGCGTGTGCTCTACTTGTCAAGGCTCTATCAGCGGCCTCGCATTTAATGACTGAATCACTTTGTTCCAGGGAAAGCTCTCACACCTCCACCCCGGCACAGCCCCAGTCTCCCTCTCAGGGCCAAAACCAGCGTCAGTTCCAGCACGTCAAAGCCTCCAAAAGCATGGACCTGGGTACGACTCAGAACCAGCAGCACACTGGTGGGGAGATTTTTCTCTTTGTCTGCTCCGCATGGTGGCTGCATGCATCTTTTCCTCACGGAAATGCAAATATTCTGGCTGATGCACGGCCGCTGCACCGACAGCATGCTCCTCAAAGCCACACGCAGACTGACCACGTTCACTGCACGCTGTACAACCACACACACACACACACTCACAGCTACAGGTCCAGGTGCAGGTGGGGATCTGTGTCTGCTGCATGAAGATTGTGAAAGAAGCTTCAAGCTCATTTTTGCCTGTTTTTTGTGTGTCTCTGTTTGTTTTTTGTGTGGTTGTCATATGCTTACTGGGATATGAAAAGTGTTGCTTAACTGGTCAGCCAAACTACATTGTTTGGTGTGTTTATCTGGTGTTATCACCATAATGATGTGCATGATTCTGTGTTTGCATGCATGATGGGCTACACAAAGGCACACATTTAAACTGTAAGCCAGCTTGTATCACAGAATAAGAAGGAGCTAGAGGACGAGTTACACAGAGGAAATGTAAGTTAACGCAGAGGGGTTGAGGCAGTGGGAGAAAATGGAGAGAGGCTTGATTGTCTCTTTACCTTGCAGTGATTTTCTCCACAGCTCCAGTGGTTATAGAACACTCTGATTACTCTTACTGTAGGTATGACAAGCTGTAACAGTTTCTCTTGTATAAATCCACAGTTGCCCAACTACCCCCTCTCAACTTTGACTTGTTTTTCAAAGGAAAATGAAAATGGGTCGCAATTTGTGTCGGAGGATTTTAATTCAGCCTCATTATGTTCCTTTATTTGTGCATAAAAAATTTAAAAAAAGCCTGCTTTTGTGGCCGCAGTGAGCTCGCTTTTCTGCATCGCCCTCGTCACCTGTTGCTCTCTGATTGCTGTGAGATTGTGATTCGAGGGTTCAGTGACATTTCGGTGTGTTTGTTAAAAAGTCAACTTTAGAAATGTGTGCGTGTGTGTAGTTCTGTCTGTGCTCATGCATACGTCTGTGTAATACAACAGTGGATGGTGCAGCACAACAAAAGCTTATTGTTTCAAATGTCACTTCCCTCAGTCCTCCTCCTCAAGCTGGCTCCACTGTCTGCAGGATGTGTGTGCGTGCGTGTGTGTACATATGCGTGTGCATGTGTGAGTCCATGTCTGCGTGTGTGTTGATGTGAGAGTGCATTTGAGAAAAAGAACGAGAAAAAAGAGTAGGGGTCTATTTGAACAGCACAGACAGCCATTTGTACTTGGATAACTAACATCGACTGATGGTATATGCATTTATATTCTTACACATTTGATCTTCACTGAATGTTTGACAAACATCTCATCTTTGCTTGAGTAGTTTTTTTTGCCAAACAATCAAACAGCAGTAAAAACAGCTCATTAACAAATCCTTATGTACTAGCAGCAGAGGGACTGGATTTAGCTAAGACTGAGATGTTGTTTTATATCCAGAAAAGTGGAAATGCGAGGACCTAAATGTTATGTTTCGTAGATGAGCCTGAAATCCTGCTGCATCCTCCTCTGCATGCCCTTTGTCTGAGTAAAGTTCAGAAGAACAGCTTTCTCACACATCACAAAGAAGACGAGAACGCTGCAGCTAAGAGAGCGCCCACAAAGCTAACTTAGTTTTTATTTCCGTCATGAAAAATAAAAAAAAAGGCAACTAACTTGAGCATCAATTAGCAAATCTTTCTTTGTCAGCATACTTTCCTTTGTACAAGCATATGGAAATCAGGCTTTGTTCATTAGTACTGTATGTAAATGTTGCAGTGAGTCTTTTCAAATCATATCGTGCATGTGGTAAACATGAAGTTTCTGTCATATGTTGTTTTTCACTAACACAGTTGATAATTATTTTTTTGTACACACACCCACACAGATCCCACCATAATGGTATAATATCCTCTGAAACAGACACTTCATCTAGCATGATAGTGACATGCATGTTAAGGTAGGGACGCACAAATTAGTGGCTGAAATGTTTTCCCTCTTAAGTTAAACAAGAAACCTCTTTGTTGTATTTTTGTAACCATTATGTCTATACACACACACACACATACACACTATTTATAATGTGTGATCACAGCATGTCAGATCAGCCAGTGTCAGAAAGACATAGTTACAGTTTGGGTTTAAGTCCTGCTGTATGTGTTGAAGTGTGTGTATGTCGGTGTTTGTGTAAGGGGAAAAAAAGGCAAAGAGAGACAGAACGCATTCTCAGCATTTCATTCGTGGGTCAGTTACATAATTTCATTTTTATTTAATTTGTCCTGATTTCATTCTCCAACCCAGCCCAATTAAAAATTTAAGAATAATTTAAGATTGGTTCCAAATTATGAACTCCCTCCCCGGTTCCCACTTCTGTTCTTCTCACTCTCTCCATCTTCATCTCATTTTCCTCTCTGTGTGTGTGCCTCTTTCAGCGTTTGTCCCTCTCCTTGCCATTAGGTTTTTGCTTTTTCAGTTTTAATTCAGGTTCTTCTACAAATCGAAAGAGACCAATCCTCTGACTGAGTTTCGGATCAGACTACATAGGTTGTGTCTGAGTTAATCAGAGCAAAGTACATGTTAGTAATTATGTTAGTTCAAACTAGATTCACCGCAGCGCGAGTGTGTGTCTGCGTATCCGAATCTTTCTGAGCCTCCCTAATGAGACGCTACTGTGTGCGTCACACACGTGGCATCTACAGATCTGCTGAAGTAGGCACACACATGCTCAAAGCGATCCACAAACTACTGGGCTGCTGAAGCAGTCATATTGATTCACCGCAGACAGATGCCGTCAGACACACACACACACGCAGCTAGAATTACCCTTTAGGCTTGGTTTTCATTAGAAAAGTATTTGCCGGGAGAAACCATGTTACTGGTCGGTTTTGTGGTCTGTGTGTGTGTGCGCTTGTGTATTTGATTGCTACCAGTCAATGCGCTCCCTGTTGCCAATGGCCTGTTTTGTGGCTTTAAGAGGAAGGGGGGAGGACTGGGTGAAAGTCAGAAAGTGAAAGGGGAATTAACAAAGAACAATGATGGAGAGAATGATGATCAAATGAAAACGCTGGGAGGAGAAGTGAGGGTAAAGGGCAGGAGGTGAAAGGGTTAGATTGAGGAGTTGGGGGCAAAAAGAGAGAGGAGAGGGAGGAAGAGACTGATAGAGAGAAGGGAGGTTGAATGACAAATGAAGTGAGAGAGAAGGGAGGCAGGGAAATGACTTCAGTATCAGTGATGCTGACTGACCATCACAGGAAAGAAGAGCAACTCCACCATCTTGTAAAACATGACGGTAGGATAATAGAGAGAGGAGGAAAGAGACAGAGGCTGAGAAGAAGGCAGGGAGGGCGAAGTACAGTACAATTAAAAGAGGTTTGAGATGGTAGTCTGATCTTTGCTGACACGGTCAAAGGAGGGGAGTATACAACAATGAAAGAGTGTGAGTGTCTGTATTTCTATTAACATCTGTTCCTCTTGTTTCAGTGGCCGACGAGGGCAACGTGGGATCCCTGGTCGTAAGCACTGCAGGTAAGACATCACCTGCACATGATCGTCGACATAGAAAGACACACATTTTTTGACACATATTTTTTACAAATCGTTACGTGAATCTCAGAAAAATCTAAGAAACAGACCACAAAGATTAAACAGTAAATGATGAGAAAGGAAGTCCCAGGCAAAAAAGAAAACGATAAATAAATAAAAGTAAGACAGAAAAATGGTTGCAAGAAGAAATAAGAAGCAAGAGACTGAAAGAAAGATTGTATACCTGCACACAGCCACGGTTTGTTCAAGTGTTTCCTCCAAATTGAGGCTCAATCAGGAGCAAACCTGAAGATGGCACGAGATGCTGGGTGTATGCGTTTGCGTCCGTGTGTGCTTGAGTGCACACTTGGACTAAATTGCTAATTAGAATGAATCTCGTCACGTGACCGGCCCCGTTGACTTACTGACGCTTTGCCACATATATACAGGTACAGATCCGCTTGCATAGATACGAGCGGTTCTCCGTCCTCCCGTGTGTTTGAAGTCATTATGTACATGGCCCTTGCCTCCTCCTCTCCAGTTGCATTTCAATGCCACTCCACTTTCCCTCTCGCATCCTGCCTCTTCTGTCTCCTATACGCTCGGCTGCTCCCTGCCTTCCTCAAGAAATACCTCCTTGATTTGTTTGAAGTGCAGATGAAAGTAAGATTTGCAGTGGGGCTGGAGAGAGAAGAGAAGGGACGAGGCCGCGGCCACTTCTTAAAAACAGGCGCAGACAAGCTTGTTCTTAAGGGTAAGAGCGAGGAAGAGACCGAACGAAAGAGGACACACTCATCGGGAAGGAAAACAGGGAAACAAAGATGACTGATGCTCTCGCACCTCTCACCTCAGTAGCCCCCAGAAAGTTTGACATCAAACTTTTCTTTTTCACTCTGCCTTGAAGTCTCCCCCATTTCATTTGTAGCTACTTGAATGTAAGAGCACTTTATTTCTTTCCACTATATGTGTGTCTGTCGTGCCGTCTGCCACTTTGTTGTTGTCAATCAGTCCGGCCTTTTTCCACATTCTGCTCCGTTTCATACATGGTGGTGCTGACTTTTATGCACTCGGTCTGTAACCATTCTGAAGGGAGCAGCCAAGGTGATATAAAAGACAAGATATGGAAAGAATGCAAGACAGAGATTTAACATTTGTTTTATTAGAGTAAAGCCCCAATAAAACAACAAAAAAGACTTTCCTCTTCATCTAACAGCTGAAAAGAGGATAAAGCTTTTTTTTTTTTCCTTTTAGATTTTTTTTTTCCATCTTGGGTTTGAATCTTAAGCGTAACTGTCGTCCAGAAAGCATGTTATAGGAGCCAGAACTTGGCATAGCGGTTAAATGTGTTCTGGACAAGATAGACTGATGTAAAAAAAAAAAAAAAAAAAGGAAGGCATGGGGAACATCTTGTACAGGAAAAGAGGATTACTTCAGAGGGATTGAAATGGTAAACATGGAGAGGTAAGGCTTTATAGGAAGAAAAAAAAACAGAACAAACATACTGTACAACTCTAATGTCATAGGCTATGGTTGCATATTCCTGTAGGTTTCCAAAACAAAGCTTTTGATCATCAGCAAACTGAATATGAACATCTGTTTATGTTTTTGTCTGCTTTTATTAACTCAACTTAACGACATTTGCTTGGCCCTGTTTGCTGTCAGAAGACTGTAAAATGGCAAAGACCTTGAATAACTATGAAGCGCTTACTGGTAGAAAATGAAATCACTTTCATTGTCAGTGACTCCCTTTGTGCTCCAGCACCTGGAGAGCGCATTTTCTCTCGTTGACAGAAGTGAGTGAATGACACAAAGCAAGCTTGGGAAGCACGGCTGCTTGTTTGGGGTGAATAGTAAAACACAGGTATGGAGGCCAAATTAACCTGTTCCCATCACCCTCTAGCTCACACAAGTTTATTTGGGAATATCCACCATGTGAGCATAATCTAAACTGAAAAATACATAATATTTAGCTTTATTTTGAAAATCTAGACCCTTTAAAGGACAGGGGACATAAGATGAAGACATGACGCAGGAGTCTGAGCCCCTGGGAGTCTTATAATGAGGGAATATAGAACAAATTTGGTACATGAAGGTATTTTCTTCACTTGGCTCTCCTTTATTGTGCTGCGCTGTGGGCTACAGCTCGTTTTTGATACACGTATCTAGAACATACTCTGCAGAGCAAAAATAGTTTATAAGGTTTACCCCGTCCTGTAACCCTGTTTTTATTGACTGAATTCTTGGACTGGGACAGACAACATGGCGAGCACAGCAAGTGAAACTCGGTCTTTTTGTTTACTGTTGCATTACCTGTTATCACCGAATCTAAAGTTTTGCTTGCAGTGATATCTGATAGATGCCAAGTTTATACCGATTGTTTTTTTTATCTGCAAGCCTTATAGACTTTCCCACTTTTCAAGTTTAAGCTGTGTTCTCCCCACTAATGTGCCTATTGGATGTTCTGTAAAACCTTTAAGGGCCAGTATCCTATTCCCCCTCTCCCCGTCTTTAATTGCCAGACTTTTTTTTTTTTAACCAAGCCTGTCCCCTTTACCTGTTGCTTGACAGCATGTCTCCTGTTTTATAATGCCACACAGCCCAGAGAGCTGTTAAAGAGAGTGTATGCCTGGCAGGCGTGACAGTTTTTTTCCAACCCACTTTCCTTCGCTCTAATGTATTTTTTATAACTGAAACACTTCCAGCAACCCTACCCTGAGACTCCAGACAGCTGCATGGACTTTTGTGAGAGAGTGAGGGGTGGGGTGGGGGGGGTCCTGAGAAGTGAGGAGTTTAAACACAATGACTTCTGGGAATGCTGTTTTCACTTCCAGCAATGGTCTTTCCCTCCACACCCCAAGAAACCACAGGGCAACTACACCACATCTGCACACACACACACACACACACACACACGTGAAACTATTACCGTTATGGTAATGTTATGGTAATGGAAAGTCTCCATCATCCCGTGGAAAATGTGAACCATGGAAGATTTCATATTATATTATAATTTTGCAGAATCCGAGATGCAAAGTGACAGAAATAGGGGACCATATTACAAAGTGTGTGTGTGTGCATATGAGGAAACCTTCCCTGAAAGTGAGCGGGTGTGTGTGTTTTTTGCGACTAAATGCATTTCCCGTGTGTTGAGGCTGCAGCTGAATGAATTCTCGAAACTCCCTTCAGTCAGTTAAAAAAAAAACAAAAAAACACTTGTCGTCAATAAACTCCCCGCCGCATCGGAAAAACTCCCCAATTCAGCATTCCACTGTTATAAATAACGCAGAATATGAAACCCCATAAGCGTGTGTGCGCCTGTGTGCGAGGTAGCCTGCGCTTTGTGGTCAGACGTGCCCGAGCGGCACGGAAATAGGAGCTCAATCATTCCAACGATAAATCAAATCAGCTGTGGAAGAGCAAACGTGAAATACAGCGAGAGTGACGGAAGGGATGCTTCTAGATAAATTACAATTAGACGCCATTCACGTCGCTGTCACGGTACACGGCGTAGCCACACAGAAACCAGCAGTTTCATGGTGAAGAGCACAATATATCAGTCCTCATCATCCTCGGGTGTAAAGTGAGCCGCCTTAAATGGGACAGTACAGTCAAACGTGCTGCTGACGGGACATAAAGCAAACGGCTGCAGCTGCGTCTCTTTCACAGTGTTTTCCTTTGGTGGTGAGGACAGCCCGGAGCTCTGCGTGTGTGTGTGTGTGTGAGAATCAGTGTATTAGATGTTTCCCTGTTGTGAATAGCCACAGGAATGATGAAAGGAAGAAGGTGTGTGTAAGTGTCTTCAGTTGTGCTCTTGTTGAAGAGAGAAATGCGTCTTAGTGTGTTAAGTCGTCGCACAAGTCCTAACACTCCTGTCCTAGGTGCTTCTGGTAAAACGCTTCCAATTTGTGGATTTGTTCTCGTTTGTCTGTGCGAGGACACGCTCCTGTGCGCAAACACAAACATGCCCGAGTTGAATGTTTTCACGCGGTAAACTGAGGTTATGAAAATACTCAACAGATAAAGTACTGTTCTGTTTTAATGTCTTTGTTTTCCCTTATTTTGGTTCCTCCACCCACCACCGTCCTCCACCCTCTCCCTCTGTCTCT
>JAOXYL010000052.1:18519187-18531426 GCA_028564955.1 Terapon puta
TGTGTGTGTGTGTGTGTGTGTGTGTGTGTGTGTGTGTGTGTGTGTGTGTCTGAGATAGAGAGAAAGAAAGAGCGAGCAGTCTTGCTGGACTAAAGCCTGGCCCATGCTTTTATTTTAAAACATGTTTGCTTTGTTTGTGAGTCTTTTTTTGCCGTAATATCACACGCAGATGTTCTAAAATGAATGCCATACTCATTAGAGGTGTTCCCGATGTGACATTTAAGTGATTAAAGCAGGAAAGCATTTCAGTCGCCAGCGTGTTTTAGGCACAGAGTCATCTACTGTATCACGCACAGGCGCAGCCCGGTGCTGTGCTGTCAGGCCGTTACTACCACGTGAAGCACTCCTCACGGTGTTTAACGAGCACGAGGTAGTTAAAAAGTGAAGTCATACACGTCTGCTTTTGTTATGGCGTACTTGTTTCTCTGAAACGAATCAATCGCTTCCCCTCTCTGTGGTCATGGAAATATTTGCATAAATGTGTGTGTGTGTGTGTTTGCTTGAGTGTCGCCTTATGCCTTAGTTTATCATATCTTCTCGAGCCCACCCTCTTTCTTTTATGTTGGGTCATAAATCCTATAAAGTACCCTTTGTGCGCTTGTGTGTGTGTGTGTGTGTATGTGTGTGTGCTTATGTGTGTGGGCGTCTGTGGACTGAAAATAAATGTTGTGTACATTTTACCTCCCTATTCTCTTGGGGCTCCTGTCAGTGAAGTGGAGCAGAGGGTGAGATGGTGTGTAGCTGTATGTATGTATATATGTGTGTGTGTGTGTGGGGGTACATGAGTATATTAGCGTGTGTGTGTGTGTGTGTGTGTGTGTGTGTGTGTGAGGCCCGCATCATCAGGAGCGACTTGTGACACAAATCATCTCTGCTGTGATGCATTAACATAAACCATCACATAAAAAAAAGGCAGAGCACAGTAATTCAGGAATAAAATAATATTTAAGAATCGCCCAGTAATGTCCTCCAGCTACAGGATGAGTGCTAATGCTGAACATCTTTCAACATCTTACTGAATCCTCTTTCTGCCTCGTTTTACTTTTAAAATGCATGTTTGCACAAACCCTAAGCCTTTGTTCCCGTGCAGACATAACCCTCTCCCTAATTTCAAATTCATCCAAAGTTTGGAGCGGCCTGGATAAAAGAGAAGGGGATACCACTGATGACTTGCACACTTCATTAGAATCCAGCTGTGGAATAGAAACCGCATAAAAACACTGACAACAAGAGTGTTTACAGATACCAACGTCTAATGATGATTACCACTGTTTTTGAGGTATCAAGGGTAGCCTGTGCTGCAAACTGTGTTGCTGAGAAATCCACATTAAAGAGAGCTGGAAAGAGGGTCACTTTTCTATTCGGGACATCACGGCTCTCCACATGCAGTCAGGAAGGGCGGGTCAGAGGGTGAGGGCAAGAGGAAAGGGAACATGTGGGATGTAAATCGATTGCCTATAAATGTGAGCATCTATTTCTGTCTGTGTGATGCGCTTGTGATGAGCTGCCAGCTGGCCTCAGGTATTTATCTGCCTTAGTACTTTCTGGATTCAATAGAGCTGATGAGGAGAAAAAAACAGAACTGCAGAGGAAACATTTGACTTAAACAGAATAGGAAAACACTAAAGAATGTGTTTTGTTCTGTCATTAACTGCGATGTGAGAATCTGATTTCACTCTGCATAAGAGACTGTGAGAAGAGAGTGTGTTGCTGCTCTTTTACTTTCTCAAGGCTTGAACACGGAGCACAGTTACACCTGGACCGCGCAAAAAAAGCTCATAGATATATATGTGTGTGTGTATATGTATGTATGTATCAATGATCATGAATGATGATCTCTATTGTCAGTATCACTTCTGTGCCTCCAATGAAGTTTAAATGGAGAAAATAGAATGAATGAAAAACTATATATTCAGTGTATGCACTTTACAAATTTTATACTGTATATCAAATAGCACTGCAAATTAACAGTAGAACTTAAAAGTTAAAAATGTTCTTAACCAAGTATGTTTCAAACACACAGCTCAGTACTGTCAAAAGGACGTTTCAACAAAGCTCCCCTCCCGCTAACTTGCTAACCACTTGAATGTGCCACATCAGCACCCAGTTTGTTGCTAATCCTTTATGAGCATGAGTCTGGTATGTAATATGGTGTAACTCTGTTTTCCCCCCACTCCACCGTCATCACCGTTTAATGTCTTAGCTAATCTGTTCTTTGTCGGCTGTTTGTGTAGAAACTGACTCACTGAATAGTCAGTCAAGGAGAAACACTTCTGTGGAGACTCCCGCACACACTCTCCACCAGCTTGTTTTTGAGGGGGGGATTTCTAGTGTCACCGAACAAATGCCTACAGATCTACAACACTGTTGTGTGACCTTTCAGGAGGCAAAGTTTTGCTCACTGCGTCAGACACAGGAGGAAAGTGTGTTGCTTTTTTTTTTTTTTACTTATTTTTCATAAATCACCTGATGATGCATCAGTGTGTTTCTCCTCTTCCATCAACTTGGTACATGAAATTGCACTCTTCCATTCTAATGGTGCATATGGGCACATATGTGTAGGATATGATTTTCCGTATTTCCATTATGTGTGTGGGCGTATGGATATGTGTGTGTATGCATGACGCACAAGGGTGCAGAGGGTTCAGCTTTGATATGCTGTGCATTTCCTCTGTTGACAGAGAGAAAGAATATTCATATGATTGATGTTTTCGTTGTGTTGCCTTCTGCAAGAGAAAACGATGGAAAAACAGATAGAGATGTAGGCAGTCGGAACGATCAAGAGACTGATCTGTGTCTGTGAGCGTGTGTGTGTTCGTCCGTGTGTGTGCGCCGCATGCAGGTGTGCACGTACGCAGGTGGGTCTGTCTGGTCCTCATCTCCGAGTCAAACTTGTGCTGGCTGATGACGGGTAAATTACTGTTTGAATAAACAGGTGGTTTCTGTCGTCTGGCTCGTCATCGGGACAGCTGTTTGGCGGAGGATGTCAGTCAGGGTTGTCGGTGTTTTCTATTTAATTTAAAGCCATGTGATTCAGCTTACAGGAACCTAACACCCGTCACCGTCTTGATTCTGTCAGTCATTATTGAACACATTTGTCTCGTGTGACCTCGAAGTGACACTGAATTTACCCAATTTGGAGTTAAATACGGCGAGCCCTCGTATTAAGAAAACTTACATTGTTGTTTTCCCAGAAAGATCTAAATGTTTATTTTTTTCTTTCCCCGTGTGTGTCAGCGTTGACAGGATCCAGCAGCTGAGAAGAGAATACCAGCAGGCGAGGAGAGAAGGGATGGTGCCGCCTTACGAAGAGCTGGACCCGCGACGCAGAGGACACGAAAACGGCGCACACAGGGTGAGCGCCTCCGACGCACACGTAGACACGCTCCTCACAGACGCGCCTTTTCTCACCTTGTATTGGTTCAGGCTTTCATCCGTCCGTTCCTGAGGTAACCGCGTGATCGCCTTGCGCACACGCACGCCAGCACCTCTGTACTCGGCGTGTGTTCGCGAGGTTTCTCATTCCCCATCAGCTATCACAGTGATCACCGCCTTTCACAGCGTTTGTCGAGTGATCAAGGCCCTTTCGCTGTCAGTCACAAGGTGCTCTTTGACGTGAACGGCTCCTGCGGGCGCTGAGCCGATAGAAATGATATGATCCACTTTTCGCTGAGGATGAGACACAGAGGAGGTAAGTAGAGGTTTTACTGGCTCGTCATCCTGCAGGTACTGTTTTTCAAATCGCAGAATCGCACTCAGGCTGCCTGAGTCACGCTGGAAGGAGCCCAACAAAACGCGTCTGCGGTGCTGTAATAACGGATGAATTATTAATGTGCTCACCTCCCACCTCTCTCCACCTCCCACACTGGTACCAGGTGTCGCCCCGCAATGACTTTGTTTGCAACCGCTGCTAAGCAAATTTAACTACTGTTTTTACTAAATGAACACGTGTCTGGGTGTCAGGATTTATTTTTATTATTTTTTTTTTTTTAGATATTGTGTGTCATATTTCATCGTCAATCAGATGCTGACAGTATGTTTCTTCTTCTTTGACCATATATCAGTGCTTATGTTAATAGTACATTGCTAATGCAGCAGGTGCTTTGGAAAAACCTTTCAGATGTTAACAGCCCTGTGATTTATCCCAGGTTTTTTTTAAGGCTCTGCCAAACCATTTATACCAGTGTTGACTTTTTCAGACACTGTGTATGTATACAATGCTTTTATTTTAGTCCATTAACATTTAAACACTGTGAAACTAAGAGTTGACATCATGGAAAATCGAAAAAGTTATTGTTAGTGAATATTAAAACTCCGCCGGGATACGCGGTGATGCAGGCGACTTCGAGCTCCTTATTTGGAGAAAAAAACAACCTTTTTATTGTTTTTTTTCCCTTTTAGAAACCACCCAGTTAACACAAACAAATCTCAATCGGCGCTCTCTCAGGGACGCTGTAAAGGTATCGCCGAGCACCGTCTGTCTTTTCAGAACACACACAGCGCCTGGTCTCTTTAAGTCTCACTTTTAAAGCAACTTTACTCACTGTTAAGTCAGGCGGTGGATGAATTTTACCTTGTCTCTTCTTGTCACTGTGACATTTAAGCTTCGATGGCGTTTGGAGGGAAAAGGGAAGATTGCCCTGAGTGACCAAAATGGGTTATTGGCGATGGAGCCGAAATTAATCTGCTATGACAAATGGACAGGTTTATTGCAGCACATCGCAGTTTAACCACTGCGCCGCGATCCTCGGTCGGAGTCAGAAGCTTCACTGCTCTGATACCGTCCGATCCCATCACGGTGCGGTTAAAAGATGAATACAAAATAAAGTTCTTTATTGAGTAAGGAATGGATGAATTTTTACGTCGCGGGTGCAGTTTGTCTTCACTGTGGTGGGCGAGCACCTCCAGGCTTAAACTGAGGAGGAGACACTTTGTGAGAATGAGGCTTTGTGTGTGTGTGCGTGTATGTGTGTGTGTTGCATTAATGTCCATTACTGCATTCTGGAACAGCAGCATATTGTGCCGAGTCAGCGTGCTATCACTGCAGCCATTAGTGTTCCATCTACAGAGCGTTCGAGATATCAGAGATTCTTTATATTTGGTTATTTTTGAATGGCATACACCAATAAATTAAATTAAGTCAGATGCTGATTTTTAAAGAAGAGGAGCACAATGGGACTAAAGGACAAGGCTTAGTCACCGCTGGTCTTTAGCGCTGACTGTATAATAGCTTAAAGGGCACTGCTGCAGGATCTGAGACTCAACAGTTCAATACTGTAGCCACTTTCAAAGTTTTAATACAATGTCTAAGATCAGTTCCAAAATGAAAGAGGCTCCAGTGGATTTAATTTGATCCCGTCTTATAGTTTGCCTTGCAGCGGAGTTTAGCACAGACTGTACTCTGTGGGGCTTTTTGATAAAAACAGGTGAAAAGAGCATCGTGGTAATTAAGATTTAATGCAGTGAAGAGATATTTAACTGTCTTAGTGTCTTTAAAAGTGAACAGATTTTTTTTCTTTTTTTTAATTGTTCCCACAGTTGAGTGACATGATTAAAGTTTAAGTCAGAAACTTTTGTGATAATCAAAGTTAAGCCAATCAAAAATTTAAGAAATTTTCTCAGGTCACTTGAGTTTTTTTCTTTTTGTATGAGTTGTGTGATACTATTAATATATTTGGGTTTAGGTCCATTTGTTTGACATCACAATGAACCACTTGCTCTCTGTTCTGCCGTATTATCATCCAGAAGATTAAGAAATTCAATCGGCAAATGAATTGATAATGAAAATGAACAAGAAGCCGTGGCTTTCCTCAGCAGTTTATTCCAAATCTGTTTTGGGTTCTCACTGAAGTAGTTTGTGTAACAAACTACTGAAATCAGCTTTAAATGATACAGAGATGTAGTGCCTCTGACATCGTATCCACACAGTGTGTTTATCCAAAGTTATACCTGGCCCACTTTAATTCAGATCTTAAAGTCATTTGGTTTGTGACCAGCCAGGGGCAATCTCCTTTCCCCTGCGATCGATAGCCACACATTACAGCGCTCTCTGCCTCCAAATGAGAAAACTTTGTTGTTGTTTATAAAGCAGAGAGGGAGAGCAATTAGCATGCTTCAGAGGTGGAAATGAAGTTTGAAGTTTGAGAGTTGAAAAAAAAAGAAAAGGGAACAAAATCAAAAGGAAAAACAGAGCAGTAGCAGTTGCCACGGCGCCTAACAAGCCCCTCTCATTAAGGATGATGCATTTATTAATTAAAGCAGAGGCGATTATTTACCTGACTGCCTTTCCGTTGGAAGGGGAGAGGGAGAAGTAATGGTTATGGTGGTGAGCCGACGGCAAACTAATTCAATTTCACTTTTATTGGTTTGTTTGTTTCTCCTTAAGACGTTTTTTTTTTTTTTTTTGGCGTAGGATCTGCTGAATGACTATGAAAAGTAAAAGCAATGGAAACTTAAACATAGAGGAAGGAGTGAGACAGAAAAGAGAAAGAGAGAGAGAGAGAGAGGGTTCCTTTTGCAGTGTTGCCACAGTATACTGGGTGTGTATATTTTTTTTTCCCTATGGCTCCATTACCATCTCATTGATTCATGGTTATGGGTTAGCTGTCTCTGCTAGCAAAATTATGTTTGCCTAAAAACAATTATCAAGCAACAAAAGCCACACCACAAGTTTGTTTCCAAGTGAGTGCATTGTGTGCTCGTGGGTGGGTGTGTGTATTTTGGAAGACAACAACAGACTTTCTCCCTGAGGAGAGGGGAACTAAATCAACAGGGCGCTGTTGCTGTCGTCACATACGCACACATTCGCACACAGTCCTACACAGAGGCTATGGAAGCCAATTGTTCCAGTGGGCGGTGTGACACAGCCTTTATTACGGGATTTAATTATAATGAAAAGCTTTCATCTAGCTTGTCCCGTACTTTGGGTTTAAATATGTGTGTTCATTTACAGTTAGTCATTTAATTACTAATGGCATTTTGGAGTGGGATGCAAAATGAAACAACGCGGAAGCCTCCGATTGAGTCCATGATGCTGTCTGATGACTGTGCTATCGAATTTGGATTCATTTCCCAACTTTTTGCATGTTTTTTGAGCTTGATTTTGAAAAGTTTGAATTGTTTTAAATGTAAAAACAGTTAAAAAAATATATTCCTGGCCTCTGATCTTCCCTCTCCATGCAACTAAATATTGTGTGTTCCCTCTAGTTTTAATGGGAGAGGCCCTGTAACAACAACAATGAAATATCTTGGTCTTCTCGGGCTGTATCTTGCTGCCATCATAGATTAAAACGTCTTCACTCAACCATAGATCAGGGAGACTTGTTCATTTGTACAGTGGTAATGACTCAGTCACAAGCTGCTGCTTATATTGATTTTTATTACAGTAATCTGTATTCTTACATTTGGTGACATCCTGCCTCAAAAAGACGCTGTAAGAGTGCCAATTTCTGGCTGGGGGTCAAAAGCTTAGGCGGCATTACATACTGATTCAAGCTCCTTCTCTCCATCCTTTCTTTCTTGTTTGCTTACTTGCCCATAACAATAGTTTTGCACATATGTGAGTAAGAAGAGCCATTTAGCTGCCGAAGTCAGAAACCACCCCCACAACTGTTGGCAAATAAGAGCAAATGTGTCAGCTCGTCTGGCGGCTGAAAACGGTTTTATTGCAATTCCAACCAACAGGAGTCAAAGTTTGGACAAGACAGTGATTCATGTGTGATTCTGTCAGTATAATTCACATCCCTAAACTTTGCCTTCCTGTCTGTGACCTCCTTCTAATTCCTGTTGTTTAGAGACATGCTCGTGTTTGCTGCATGAAAACGAACGCTGAGTGGTGGTGTTGTCAGCCATCCACGAAACCGGTGTTATATTTTTACATTTGAGCAAACCGTACCACCTGAGCAATATGTGTGTTATATCAACTGACACATACTGATTTATACTCACAGTGTTTTTACCTAACCTTGTGGGCATATCTTTTTTTTTTTTTTTTTTTTTTTGTGAAAGCAGAAGAAGCAATTTCCCGTCAACAGGAAAAGCAGAAAACTGTGGGGGTCATGATTAAGACATGTCTGTTTTTGTCTTAGTTTGAGTCACTCCTTTTGTCCATCATCTGACTCCTCGTCATTTAGGTTCCCCTGGCCTCTGACGTCTCTATTATGTTCACATATACACACACCCGCATGCGCAGATTACTGTTAGTTACTGTTAAAACCTACTGAAGGATTCATGTGAAGAAAGATAAAAGAAACTGCAAGTAATTAGAAATTACATGCTGCCCCACTTAAACTTTGTATTCCAATGCCATATCTCAAAAATAAGTGCACCCCAAGTGGATTTTAACCTTCAGTGCAAAGGGGGAAGGAATTTTGTAAATTTTCCTCTCCTCAGAAGCCCGACAAACATCTTTTCATTGGCGTGCAATTCAGGTCTCACTTTGCAGTTAAATTATGTCCATGTCCACGCCACTTGTTAAAAGAAATGCATCCTGAAATTTGACAGATCCAGCTCCAGTGTTACTGAAAATGAAAATGAATTCTGCTGCCTAAATGGACACAAGAGTAGTTCAGCCTGAGCTTTCCTCACATTCCCTGCCAGTCTCTTCCGGTTTTGTGTCCCTTTATGACTTTGGGACATCCATAGACCCGTTTTGGCATTGAAAGCACTGACACCACTAAAAATGATGTGTGTGCCCATCTATGTCTTTATCCTAGAGCTCTGAGTTGAGCTTGTTCAGCATTTCTCTGGTGATGTCTCCGTCCTCCGTGCTCACTTTCAGTTTTGGTATCGTGTTTGTTTTGAAGTCTAGAACAGCTTCCCATTGGTGAGCGGTTTACGCCGAAGGAGGCCTCTCATTCTTTTCTGTGGGTTTGGCAGAGTGGGTAGTCCGCTTTGAATTCTGGGTGGTTTCATGGTGTGATGGCATTCAGGTCAGGGCTTTTTGGCAGAGCAGCAGATTGGTGACAAATGACACAGTTTGGCCCATCTTTGATCAAGGTGAGCAAAGTGTCCTGTTTCCATTCAGAATGGTGAAGGCTTTGCCTTTTATGATGAAATCTATTCCATTTTGCTTTTGCAGCTAATCCCGGCTGTGTGTGTGTTGATGTGCCGACCCATGGCAGCTTCAAGATTGTGTTTTGATCAAGCCATCAATAGATTTGCTGCGACATTTCCTCACTGACTCAATCAACAAAATGTATTTAGTTATTATTTCTGATTGGTAAAAATGATGTTACAGTATTCAGATATTTATATTTGTATATGTTATACACTTTATGATACATTTTAAAATGATATGATGTCTCATAGTTTATGGAAATGATATATTGCACGTGTAAATCACAGATAGAATGTGACATATTCTTTATAACACGTGAAGGGTAATTAGTGTGTGATGCTGGTAAATATTTATCACACCATTTTGATCCACATGATAAAAGCAACATGCTGAACTCCACCTAGCAAAATCATTAGCAGGACAGTGCCCTAATGAAGTAATTGATATTATGCTAGGTGACACAATGAAGTGTAATGTATTTATGTATGTCACATGTCACACATGTGCCAGCCTCAGTGCCAGTTGCCCACTGAAAATGCATGTCTGCTCCAAAAATTACTGCATGAAAAAAATCTTTAATTGGATTGCTTGTTGATTCTTATTTTTTTTTATTCATTTATCCATCTGTTTTCTGTATTTGCTAATACAGTTCAGCCTCAGGGGGCTTGGAGCCAATCCCAGCATGCATTGGGCCAGAGAGGTAGCCATGCCAGTTCACCCGTCTATCAGAAGGCTAACACATAGTTAGACAGAATAATAAATTCACTCTCATATTCTTACCTACAGGGAATTTCCATCTGATCTCATCTGCATATCTGTGGACTGTGGGAAGAAGCCCACACACAAACAGGGAGAACGTGTAAACTCTGCACAGAAAGGTCCAAATGGGCCGTCCCAGAAGTCTCACAATTGGGATTTGTGGGTTTGGAAAATAAAATTTAACTGTCTGAATTTTTTTCCCCATCCACTCCTGATACTGTACGGATGTGTGTGCGCATGTGTGTCTGTGTGTCCAGCCAGCTGTTCCCCAAAGTCCTTTATTTTTTTCCACTTGATATAATGTTCCCTCCGTCTAATGAAGCTTTGAAATCAGACTGAACAGTATCCAACCCGACAGTCAGAAGGTTTTTATTTACTAATTTGATTTTCCGTTTTTCCTCCACTCCCACCAGACTTACATTCACATTGCTTGTGTAAAAGAATCATTTCAGAGCCTTGCAGTAAGTGAAGTCTCTCAGTCATGTTCATGTCCAAAACAATTATTTAATTTGAATGCAACGAAACTAAGGACTATCATTCTGGTGTCAAGTAATATTCATCTGAGTTCAGCATAGTGTTTGAGTCAGCCATAGCAACAACCTGTTTAAATTCAAGTGTGTAAGAAGGCAGGACTTGACTTTTCGACATTGAACATGTACATGCATGCACACCTGTGTAATTGTCACTGATACAGAAGTTACCAATGGCACCATTAACTCCCATTCATCTTCTCTTATTTTATGGATCACACACAAAAATGGAATTGCAGTTTCAATAGCAGTCCTTTTTTTTCTTTGCTTTCTCCTCTGAAGATACTCATGGGCGGGCAGCATTCAAAAGCAGAGGTCACTATCGCCTTCAACTGTAGAGACATATGGAGTAAATTCACCCTTGTTGTTACTGGCAGCAAAGATCAAAAATGGCTAAACGCTGCTGGACACAGAACTGGCAGTATTGCTCATCTGTGCCGCCTCCAATTGTTGCCCGTGCATGGTTATAAGAGGATCTTGTATCACATCCTGTTGATTAAGACTGTATTCCCTGTACTGAGAGAGCCACGTCCGGCCCTGTACTGCATGTGTTAGCGTGTCTGCCTCTATTCTTTAATGTGTATTTTCTAGTGTGTGTGTGTGTGTGTGTTTCAGGAATTTGTCTTTGTTATTTGGTTCAAGGTTCCAGTCCTCTGAACCGGGTCCAGTATTCTCTCTAACCTTGTCACTGTTACCATCCAGAGACTGGGACACCATTGTCTAATTCACAATAGAATTTGGGAAAATCCCAGCATGTGATTCCCATAACCTTTTGTATTTCTATCTTTATTTTGCCCATTTTAAACTCGCCAATGGAAAATTTCTTATCTTTTCTCTCTTTTATCCATTTGTCTCGACACCTCTGACATGAACAATGTGTGCAACTGTACAAAGAAAAAATACATTTTAAAAAAGCCTAACATTAACATCAACAAATAACATTTCATTATTCACAGTATCCACCCCTCCCCAAAGCCCTACACTTTCACTTTTAATGATCTTGACACCTCCTCTGAAAAACAGCGCCTCAGACAAAGTTTAAATAGGTCAGAAAAGCTGGAACAGTGACAGTGAGTGTTGACCTGGGCAAAGACAGAGAGCCTTTTCACAATGATAACACAATTTATTGCCACAATCTCTGTGTATGCGGGTATATTAGTCATGAGTATCACCCACTGAGACCCATGACTAACAATGAGCACAGTTTTTCCATCCTCTAGACGCAGAATAAAACACTGCCGCTGTACACAATATCTGTCTGTTTGGAGTGCAGGGTGAATTAAGGTTAGGTATCAGATTCTTCAGGGCATACTGTTTTTTTTTTCTCTCTTACTTTTTGTTCGCTGGCGAGATTTTTATCCTGTGAAAGAATCATCTGGTCTCATTGTGTTGCTTATGATTCAGTGAAGAAGTTATTCAGTTGATGGAGCCTCTGAGCACTACCTGCTCAGCACCATAGCTGCTGAATGTGGGGGGGGGGGGCACCAGACACTTCCTTCAGGAGCCGGTGGAGACCAAAAACAGAGCAAATACACAGTCAAATGTTCGAAGATCAGGGTCAGGGCTAACCTTTACTCTGTGATGAAGGGATGTCCAAGAACCATTGCTATTTATAATTTTAAGAATTACCAAAATAAGAGCAAATGCTGTGGATGAATATTTAGATAACTCCTGTACGACAGGAAGTGTAAAAGAAGAGTGTTAAATGATGTGCAATAATTCTTTAAGAGAGATTAAAAGATGATTCCTGTCACATGCAAGAGAGCTTGCATTCATTCTCTGCACATTTACTGCACAGTGCACTCAGTATAAGGTGTAAATCTTAGAACAGTGACATCATTTTCATTGATTTAGTGTGTGAGTGTGTTCACATTTACTTTGTATTGGATGAC
>JAOXYL010000052.1:18730909-18745139 GCA_028564955.1 Terapon puta
TGTGTGTGTGTGTGTGTGTGTGTGGGCGAGAGAGAGAGAAAGAATGTCTTTTCCTCATATCAGAGTTTACCTGTTGAATTTTCAGGACCTCTCAATACACCTGAGACAAGCTCTCTTGAGGACCACACACACACACACACACACACACACACACACATATAAGTAGTATATTTAGCTCCCACTTTCTTTTCCCATCCAGATGCTCCGCCATTTGTTCATCTTTTGCTGAAGGAAACTTTTCATCAAGGTCAGTTTATTTTGCAGTTTGTGAAGCCGGATGTGAACGTCAGAATGGAGAAAGAAAGCAGCGGAGACAGATGTGAGGGCAGGAGGAGACGACGCTTCATCAGCATCTGGATTTTACCTGCATGTGAAAACGTGTTTTAATTAGGAACTACAAAAAAAAAAAACCTGCTTAATACAGATTTCATTTGTCTCCCTCATGTAGACTCAACACATGAAAAGGTGTTTGATTTCCGAGTTAAATGTCCATTATGAGTCCTTTGATTCGCACCTTGCTTTTAACAGACTGATTCACTGGGAAACTCTCCCACATCACATGGTGATTGGTTTGTTTTATGGCTTCCTCCCATGTGAAAATAAACGGTATAGATAGTGGATGGATGGGAGATGTGTTTGGATATAAAGTTTTGCCTCTCTGAATATTACGTGTATGTACTTTGTGCAGTTTGTTCCAGCTGTGTCGCAAGAAACAAGCGCAATGCAACCAACACAATGAGTGTGTTTGTGTATTTGTGTTCAGTCAAGCCGCTGACTGAACTCATTTGACTTTGCTTTGATTCTCCCCACCTGTGGAAGACTTGGCCTGACAGATAAAACAAAAATAATACATTACTTTTAAACCAAAGAAATGTTTTTCTTCTTCTTTCTTTCTTTCTTTCTTTCTTCTTTCTCTTCCTTATACCTCCTTTTGAGGGGTTATGTGGTCAAGTCAAACAACGAACCTACTGTCAGTGTCTCATTTACACTATAACAACGTGGCAGTAAACCCTGGAAAATAACACCACCGTCGCTGGCTAACCGAACACGTTTCAGAATCAGAACAATACTAGTTTGTGTTGTTAGTGGTTGTTTCTTGCGGCTGTTGCCTGAGTTCATCTAAAAGAAGAAATAATAGTTTTCAGGTGGAGAACGATTCCTGCTGTATAAATAAGTCATGAGAACAAACATAAATGCTGTGTTGTTCCATTTCCTAAAAGTGGTACTTTTTTTTTTTGAAGAATTATTACAAATGAGAAACAGAACCAATATAAAATCCATTATTTCCATTTAGTTCTCGCAGCATAAGATATAAAAAAAGCCATCCACCAGTTAGAACATTTTAAAAAATTGCCACTTTTGACTATTTGGGTGCTCCGTTTTTGTAACATTTCCTTTATAACCTAAGTGAGTCTCTCTAATGGCCGAGAAACACCCTAAAATGGCACCACTTCATCTCTGCTCGGGTAAAAAACAAAAAAAAAAACAGACAGTAATCTGTTATTACTAAGATAACAGATGCACTTAAGTTGATGCTACGCTAACATTTTATGGTTTTATGAGGAAAAAACCTTCACACCCATTATGCTTGTCTGCACGTCTGTCCTCTGTTCTTTAACCTTGGTGTCATGAATCCATCTGAAAATGAGAGCTAACATTGGACAGCTGGTCATCAAGCTATGAAAAAGACTGAAAAAAACCCCAAACAAACAAACAAACAAACAACAAAAAAAAAATTTGGTTTTGACCCAATGGCGCTGAAATCCAACCTCAAAGAATATTAAAATTTAAGAGCGGACATGTAATGTTTGCTTTTAATGGGATGTGAACCGGTGACATCAGGGCACAGGCCCCGCGCCAAATCTCCACGAATCCACCCAGAGCTTTGAGCATGCTTAAGCAATCATGACCTGGCATAAGGTCCGTGTACGTAATCAATTATTCATTTGGAAGGTGGGGGGAAAGGCGGCCCATCTGCTGAGGGGAGCAGTCCTGGCTGAGTTATTGAGCTGTAGGCTGTCTGCTGTTTAATAATGGTCCAACTATGTATTGCTCTGCAGCGGGGACCAGTCGCAGTCAATCAATTTCAAATCACTGCTTTTTGAAATGTAAACCAATATGGCAACTGACAAATAACAGCAGCCCTTTTGCTTTCATTCCCGCACTGACTGAGGATTTTCTGACATGATACAATCCTGGAGGGCCGGTTTCTGTTTCTTTATTTCACTGCCGTGACCTTCTGCAGACGTCGCTCACATCCAATCTGATTAACGGACTTTTCCGAGCAAATGAGGCACAAATCTTGAAGCTGGAGATATTAGACTGCGATTTATAGACTCAGCGGTAAAGTATATCCAGGGGGAAATATTCACAGGAATCCTGTTTTAGTCTGTGATCGGGGCTGTGTAGATTTTTAATCATATATCAGATAAGAGGGCGATCGTTCTGTAAGTTTATCGAAAAGGTCCACCTCTCCTGGGCCGGTGTGCTCACTCTGGAGCCACGTTACACTCTTTAGGTTATGAAGAGCAGCATGCAGTCAGCAGGTCCTGCTGCTGGTACTTAATATCTCACCACAGGATAAACTGGAACTCCTGTTTCAAAGAGCCGTACAGAGATCAGCACAATAATCTGCACCTAAAGAACAAATCAGCATGTGAAAAACATTTTGCGTGAGGTATTTTGTCATGATCTCTTAGTATATTGTTTCACTTGATTAAAACTTGATTTATATAATTATAAAAAGTGCAACAGAACATTTAGCTCAGATGTATCATCTTTAATAGGTATTTGTATTTGTTTCCATCTTGATCTAATTCAAAGACATCATTGTTTTTGTTGTTGTTTTTTAAGAGCAAGATTACATCAACTTCTTTCATTCCTGATACCTTGGGCATTAGCAGTATTTCATAAAGCACTTTTATATTTCCAACCAGAAGGTGGAGATCAGTGTTGGTGAAGGCAGAAAAAAAAGTTGGTGACAAACTGGTACAAATGGTGCTCTGCTGCCACCCAGTGTTGAATCGCCTAATGTACAATACTGTCACCAGCTGGGTGAAACTTATCAGTCTCGATTTTATTCCCAGCTCAGAGACCAACAGGCAGGGTGCTGACATCTTAATAAGATGTGGTCTAATCACTCGGTTGAAAGTGAAAATGTTTTCTTCTTCTCTTTTAGTTAATGAGATCACATGATTTACGCATATTTTCCATAACTTTATGTAATGTGTGTTTAGTGAATGCATTTATTCATTTTTATTATTATTTTACTATTATTCTGCAGGACAGAGGAAACATCCAAAACAAATACTGTGTCTTTGGATGTTCCAGTGAATATTTATGCAGACGATCTCCCACTGCAGCCTGTGATACTGTCAGATGAGCCTGTTGGGGTTGAACCAATAATTAATACCTGATACCTGACAGAGAGGTGAATATGTAGTATGTTAGTGGTCCTTAACTCACTTCACTGTCAGTTATTGTCAGTGAAGCATATGAAGAATCGTGATTGCTGTTATTGCTAATGTTTTGAGCTTCACTTCTCTCAGACAAAGTGCATTTTGCAACAGGACTGCAAAATGTGATTTTGTTTTTATCTCAGGGTGACTCAGGTCAATGTTTCATAGCTGGTTTAACAGGACAGAACTCACATCTGGTGCACAGTAGGTAAAATCACATTATCTAGTCTTGCATAAATTCAATTAACATCTTTTTCGGCTAAGTTATTTCAGCCAAACCATAAGAATGAAAAAAAAAAAAAAAAGACACATAATTGACTCCTACTGTAGCAAATCTTTACTGAATAATGATCAGGTTGTCCAGAGAGAAAAAGATTTATATAAAATTGCATTTGAGACATCAAAATCTCCGTTGTTCCAGTCAGTTTGATCAGTAATACGCTTCCTACTTCTTTTGTCATTAGAAAACACCTCGATGCTGAAATCCTCTCAGTGTGTAGTAACAATACTGCTCATCATTTTCAAAAAAATATATATAAATCTACTTCATATCTACAGCCAGCTGATGCCATTATACTGACAATACATTAGAACTGTACGCTACAACACTTTTGGACAACATGTAATATTCAAACAATTACACTGAGTAGTAGCATAAATAACCGTCACTGCTAAAAAGACATTGTAAAACAGTCAGCTTCCCTTGTTCAAGACAGATCATCAAATCATCAGAACGAAAAAAAAAAAAAAAACTACAGACATAACTTGAATCAGGGTCCAGACTTACTGATTACAATGTAAGGGGTCATGAGATTAAAAAAAACAAAAAAAAAACATGGTCTATATTTTAAGAGTCAACGTAAAGTCCTTCATTAACAACTCAGGAAATGTAGAAAAAAAAGAGCCTTTAAGATATTCCACAGGTTTTTCATCCAGTAATGAACTACATCAGCAACTGTGAATCTAACAAGTCGTAAAACTTTTCTTACGGTTTCATGCTCCAGCGTTTCGGACTATTTGAATACATTCATTCCCATAAGGCAGTGTAGGAGCTACATGTTAATACCAGGAGCCGTGTTCTAAGTACGGTCTAAAATGAATACAGATACAGCAGGTAACAGTCCGTCTGCAGGGATCACAGTTGACTTAGAAGTTCCAGCAAGTCGATGCGTTTAGAAGTTCAAATAGGTGTGAATGAAAAAACTGCCACAGGTGGAAGCAGCTCTTAGAAGTGACAGTGTACGGTCACATTTCAGACAGAATGTTAAAACCTTGTACTACTGTGGATACGTACAGAGAGGGTCCGAAAAGAGACAGAGCTAACTCTCATTAGTGATGTTCAACCCCTCACGATGCTACCAAAATGTGTCACTTCAAAAAAGGTACTGCGATGGGTCCATTAAAACATAAAAAAAAGAGGGTTAAAGAAGGGTAATAAAAATATCAGATGAAAACCAAAGTGGTCATCTCTCATCATCATCCGTTGCAAAAATAAGATAATCCAGTGAAGTTTTCATATCCAGTGGTGGACGAGGTTCACGTGTGGTTTTGACCGGGCTCAAAGGAAAAAGGTTTGTAGTGTGCCGAGCAGTATCATGTCCTCGTGATTCATCGTGGTAAGAGTCCAGGCTTTTTTTCAGCTCTAAGAATCAACATTGTCAAAGTTATTCCTTTGGCCTTCTCTGTTTTCCTTTAGAGATTTTTCTTTTTAGTGATTCAGTGGACTTCAGCTCTTTATGCTGTGTGATCTGTGAGCTCAGATTCGCAGGGATCCAGTGGTGTGAATTAACCAGTGATAAAAACAGCGTGACTCAGAGGAGGGGGAGGAAAGCAGCGTTGAGAGAGACAACCTACCCTTCACCTGATACAACAGCGGTGGACGCTTTAATGCAATGTACCACAAAGTGTCAACATTTTAGTGTGTGCGTCCCAACTTGATATTTGAAGCAAACAAGTGGGGAAAAAAAAGTCTTGTCGGCTCCTGTCGTCTAAAAGAAGACGGTGGGAGTTATTAGAGACTGAGGTCTGTTTGACTGGATGGATGAAGTAAACGGCAGCTCATTGACAGTGACTGACCTCAAACAGCAGACTCACAGCTTAGCTTTCTCTTAAGATGTTAATATTAGAGCTAAATGTTTTCACTATTTTACGGACACTAGGTTTTCTGTCATCAGGAAAAACTGTAATTATGTTCCTATTATTTTCCTGTGTGCTTGGTTCAATCAGTGTGTCACTGTGGGTGCAATCATAGCTGTGTTTGTGTCCCTGGTTCCACTTTCCTCTCAGCCCTCCTGGCCCAGCATGTGTGTGGATGGGTGAGGGGGGAGGTTCGGGTGGGGGTGTGGGAGAGCAGTCGAGGAGATGAATTTCGTGACGGCTGCTCCTCATTTGTCCATCAGAGCTCAGTGGTCAGGAGACCTCTGGGTTTGGCTCCATCTTCCGAGGCCGGCTGCTGAGCCACAGTGCTGTCACACACAGGAGAGACAGGATAGTGAAAAATGACGGCACCGGAGACGGGGCTTCATTTTTCAGCACAAGCATCGCTTTACTGTTGACCACATGGTTATGAGCGTATGGAGCATGTCCTTACAAATACTGCTTCAAAAAGACTTAATCTGACTGCTGCATTCATAAAACACATAAAAACACAAGCATGATAAAACACACGGTTTAAAGTAAGGCCCAGTGGTTCGGCCCACCCCAAATTCTTCTGCATTGGGGGATTTCAGCGACGGGAGGCTTTATTTCCTGCTCGACCAGCAGGGGTCAGCATGCTACCAAGCTCGCTTCCAAACGAGGCCGGAAGTGTTTGCGTTTTACCTGGTGGAGATGGTGTTACGCGTGTGAGCGAGGTGGGGGAGGGCTGGGGTGAGAGCTGCTCCCCCGTCTGCAGGGAGAAGAGGGTTGACCTTAGCAGGGGGGTCGAGGTCGAGCAGGCCGTTAGTAAAGACGCCAGGAGGCTGCATTAGGACGGGACGAGGGAGAAGGAAGGAGGTCAGTCTCTACGTAGCCTCTACATCAGCCAGAGTGAACGGCAACTATGCACGTGCATACGGACAACATACATTCACCACTGAATCACCAGTTTCAGGAGAAGAGACACGATAAGATGTTAATAATGAGCTAAGTATGCATCAAAACCCTCTCAGACATTTCATCAGAGCCTGTAGGAGAAAGACACAGAAGCCACAGGTGGACAGACGGGATCACTCACAGCAGCTGTAGGAATGATCCAGCGAGGTGTGATGAGAGGTTTGGGCTGCTGGACTGGTGGTAGCTGCAGGGCATTTTAAAAAAAAACATACAGTGAGGCAATTATCCACACTTATTTCAAAGAGACCGTAAGGTAACGATTTATATAGGAATACATGTGCTGCCATTCTCATTATTCTGACAACTCCACATGGTAACCCTTCATGGGAGCCACACACGGTGTTCAAACAGGCTGCTTTTTTCAAATCTTGCATCATTTGCTTTTTGGCTTTACATGCTTAAAATATATCTGTGGTATTTGTGGCATTTGACTCTGTTAACTGGGTCAAAATCATCTCTGAAACCCAGGTCGGCTGATTTTCTGACTGCCAGGTAGTTTATAGAAAAGCAAAATCTGATTCCACTGACAACAGGTACAGGCTCAGGTACAGACCTCTGGTCTAGATCAGTGTTACAGCAAAGAACCATGACATCAAGTTTTCAGTTCTTCTCATTTCTTTCTCTCATTATGAGAGTATATGTCAATGTTTATCATCACTTAAAGTTAAGTTCTATCTCTAAAACTACACTAAAGCTTGGCGGTGGTGACATATTCACAATCTGCTGGGGCTGCGTATGTGTGTAATGTCTCTGAGTGAGTGAAAAAGTTTGTTGCAGTCTGGTTGGATGGTTTATCAAGATTGTCTAGAGTGAAAAGTTGGTGGTTTCCTCTGCCAAGTGGCAGATATTTCCTCTCTCAAGTGTTCTTGGGGAAGTCAATAAAGTCCATCCTTTTACAAAGGCGCTTACACAAATCAATGTGTCAGGAAACGACTGAGATACAAATCATTGCAGGGAGCGCCACAGTAGACTGAGACCTACCACAGGAGTTGGATCAGTGAAGTCGATCAGGTTGTCAGACAGTGGTGCTGCACTTTGCAGGTCAACTTCCTCTGCTTTAACCTGCAGAATGACACAAACACAATTTGGTCACTTCTGGTTCAACATGACACAGAAATCCCAGAGGAGCCATATGAGCAGCATGTGAATGTAAGTAGTATGTAAGTCTGTAAGCAGATAAATATGAAAAAGTTAAATGTTAAATGTCACTGTATGTGGGACTAATATTTTCTAAATTTACCATTTTTGTGGTGACAAATGTGAAGCACATAAATTAACTGAACTATTACTAATCATGTTACCTTTGGTGCCATGCCTTCGCTGGCAGACTCAGAGGGCATCTTGGGAACAGAGGGGTTTAAATCTTCAGCAAGCCTCTCAGCACTAATGAAAAAATTAGCAAAGGAGGGAGAAGGAACATTAACACAAATGTATTTCTAGTTCGTTATCCTTAAAAATAAACAGGTTTAATTGCTAAATGCATTGGTGTCCTTCTATCTGTTCACATGAATCAATGAATCCGTATTATCAGAGCACTTTACACTAACCCAGGTAATGTCTGTTTCTCATGAGCAACAGTATTAAACATAGATGCTTGATTTCTGTTAAATCACATGAGAAAACCTTTATTATCAATGTCGCCTGACTGATAAATGGATGAATGTATTATTTTTTCCAGAGCATGCGTCGTACGTCCTCCAGGCCGCAAAAGACAAAGCCCTCGAATAACGCGGCCGTTTGCTGCATCAGTGAGCGCGATGCCTTTGTGAACGGTCTGCTCGAGCATCTGTATTTATGTGTCATCCCACTGTAAACACTTAATTGAGCAGCGACGCCAGCAGTATCCAGGCAGAACTCAAATCATGTGACCCAACACACCGAGACGCACACAAACACACGCGCATTGCTCAAACACGCCAACAGATGTCAGCAAAGACAACAAAGAAGGAGAACACCTTTTCCCAATGGCTGATTGGGAAATGTATATTATTGTCAAATTTATATGTTCTGTTTGGAGGGGCTCAGGTTATATACAGTCAGTGTCTGCAAGATAAGACTATACAGTGTTAATATACATTTGTTTTACTCTCTAAACTACATTTATTCTATATCATCGGTATGGCTGAAGGCAGATTTTTCTTCCTATAGTTGAGATTTTAATTCCTGAAGGAGGTTAAGTGAAGGTGGCCATTACACTGATCTGAAAAGTAAATATCACTGACAAAACAACAATAATATGTGAAGGATTTCTTTAAAGCACACACTGTTGTTCAAATAACAATTAAATGTAGGTTGAGATTTTATTTTATTACTGATAAAGATGTGAAATTTGAAATGAATGTCACAAGGAAAAACAGATATGTGTGTCTCTATCCTCTCAGCAGGATTAGGAATCTGCAGCTAAGATTCCCTCCTCTGCTAATCTGCTCTGTTTCCCTCTCTCTCCTGTTCTCCTTAGGCAGCTACAGGGGGAATAATTAACACATACACAATTTACATACATGCATTCAAGCTGGTAGGCAAATTGCTATGTGCACTGGTACACACACAAAGTCAAAGCTGCATGAGCTCAAAGTCAAAGCTGCATGAGTTCATACAGACCTGGCCCCCGCTGATGAGACCAGTGAGGCTGGTTTGAGCAGGTCCCACGAGTCTTGGACGTCAGAGCGACCGCTAACGGACAGAGACGAGTTACTGCCCATCCGCCCGGTACGCACCTTCAGCCTAGGAACAGACATGTTTAATTTTGTTTAGCGCCAGTGGTTCGGTTAGATTTTCTACATGAAGTGTTCAAAGGAAAAAAAACTCAACCAAAACATTTGATCAAAAAAAGGGATGAAGAAAAAAAAAAAATCAGAATTCGAATGGTGTACAGCAATAGAGGGCAGAAGAGAAACATAACACATAAAATGGATTTGGAAAAATCCAGAATTATCTGTCAAATATTGTGACAAACAGCTTTTAATGTGGCTCATTTTCTGTTCATCATCGTGAGCCACTCGCTGCCTCCGATACAGCGACAGGGACTTGCCCGTCAATCTGCGGAGGATGAGCTGCGAGTGATGTAATGTTGTGAGCTATGCTAACAATCCTCATGAATATTCAAGTAGTTAATCAGCTCTGGCGGCAGAGAGCGCGGCGATTGGCTGAGACAATGTGTTGACAGTTGGCATGACTCAGGGAGATGGAGGAGGAGGGAGAAGGCCCAATTTCAAGACAATGGAGCACAGGACAATGGTTGTCCTCCCATACATGTGTGCTCTGTACTGACTGTACTGTATTGAGTGTTTAAAAATGCAAGGACAGCTTATAAAATGCAGTAACATATACACGTAAAAAAACAACTATAGATAGGTTTGGGGTGCTTAGTAGAAGAAACATAACATTTCTGCCGTTCCTTCATTATAACTCTGTATCTAGACTGTAGTTCAAATTAAAACCGGAGTGAACAGAGTATTAAAGTGTATAGTCAAACCTGGCAGACGCTTCCTGTAAGTTACAGTTTTTATCTCCAACCACTACGACATGTTCCTCCAAAGACCCCTAAAAAGAGGGAGAGCAAAGAGAGAGTACAGATTAATGGATGGACAGATGAACAGAGAGACACAGGGAGAGCTGTGTATCTTCATTTAACTAGAATAACACCCTACATATACCACCAGGGATGTTTCACACATATAAGAATACTCAGAAAATATACAAGTATAATAAACAACAAAATGTATTACTTAATTTCAGTAGTTAGTGTATTTCAAAGTAAAATGACATAAAAATGAATTGTATTTTATATTATTTTGGTAGCACAACTGTATTAACTGAGGGGTCTTTCCTCTTCCCTTCTCTCCTTCCTGGTCCAGTTTTTGTGGGGTCTGGTCCTCACCTTGAGGGCTGCAGCCTCCACCTGTGCCTTCAGGATGTTACTCTTCAGATCCTCTGGGTTGCGCAGTGGAGTGACGACCGGACTGCTGCCTGTGCTGTTCAGAGCGCACTTCTCCGTGAGCTTCACGACATCCTCCTGTTTGAGCGGGGTGTGATGGCCCACACACGTCCAACACAGGAAATCAAGAAAAACATGGTTAATACTTCTGGCCAAACTAGGCAACATGCTGTGCTACCTTCTAAGTTATTTATCTTTTTAACTGTGTTTACTGGTCATGTGGTAAAAAGCAAAGTAGCAAATGAACAGAAATACTTCATGGACAAAGACTTACCTGATTGTTCATGACCATGTTGACGTTGATGTTATTTCTTGGAGCAGCAGGAAGCGGACTGCTCTCCAGCGCCAGCTGCTTCAGACGAGCTGCTGTGTCTAGAGAGACATTAACGTTAAACAGCGACAATTTAATTTTTCAGTGCATGTAATGTTAAACTTACAGATCTTTTTTTTTGTTTTTTTATTTACATAGGATTACAGTGTCTTATTTCAAACAGGTTTTCCAATGTAATGTGATTCACTGAGTGCTGTTAGCTAGGTTTTCTGTGGCCTCACCAGTGAGGCTGGGTGGATCTTCCCCGGTGACAGTGGATGTAGAGAAGGCGCCGCTTGGTCCGGCCTCGTCTGCAGGAGTCACCGTGGGAACGACAGGAGCACTGAGGACATCGTCAATGCACGTCTCCATCAGGTCAGCAACCATCGGCATGCTATTGACAGAAAAAAGGAAAGATTTTAAAAAAAAGGAGTGATATATTAAGATGAGGGTTAACAGACATAATCACATCTAAATATAAACATGGACGAGATAATGCAAAGGCTCAACCTAAATTACAAGAAAAGATTTTTGGATTATACAGCTGTAAGACTTACCAGTAGCACCCAAAAGATCTGAAAGGACTCTCACAGATGGCAAAACCGGCCCGTGATGATACATTAAACAACATTTTAGAATAACTTCCCATAAACAAACCACAAAAAAAGTAAAAAAAAAGTAAAGAACAAAACAAAATAGAATTTCCATTCAAGCCAGTGTATTTGCATAAAAATATGTTTTTTTCTTTTAGCTGTATTTACCAAAGTAATGCATATCTATGAAAAATAGCATCTTGTTGATATCTGGTAAATGCAAATCATGCGGTTGCTGGTTCTCCATTATGTTCGGCTTGTGTAGTTAAACATACACTTTTCTTTTTAAAAGGTTAAGAAAATGTGCAAAAAAGTCTTTTGCACTTTCTACCAGAATGACACTGGAACTGGGTGTCCAAAGGGGGAGGCTCTAAAAATACATAACACTGCTCTAAAAAGGGATTCTCAGGAGATAAAGATGCATGACTCAGCTCACGAAATAAGTCAAGCAAGCAACATTTGTGAGAAATAATGTGGTAATATCCTCAGAATCTGAAGCCACCTGAAGCTAAAAAAGATCGATGCATGGATTTAGGTAGAAGCTCTTTCAGCAGCACAGTAATTTCATCATATTTCTGTATCGTCAAGACAGATAGAAGTATATATTATTAAATACTGCTTGAAGAGAACAGAAAAAACAAAGAAAAATGTATATGAACACTCCCACATGTTCGGTAATCCATGGCGGAAACAGCGAGGATGTATCCAACCCTCAAATGGACAATAAACAGACATAAGACAGGAAGGGGACAAAGCATAAATGTGCATGTATTGTGCCAAGGACATGAAGTCACCGACCAAACACCAAGGAGCCATTAGCTACTCTGTTTTCTCACAGACAGCAAAGCAATATGAATCTTCACCAAAAACAACTGAGACACACGCAGAGAGATCTGCAGCAATTCATCTTTTTACACTTCACCATCCCATTTCTTGTGGTGAGGATCTTTACATCTTATTTATTACGTCTTCATTAGCTAAGGTACAACCTGAATGACAGCAGCAGAAGATACTAAATGTTACTAAATTATTGACCCAGAGCCCAATAAGCCAATCTCCAACCGAACAGCGTCTGTGCTGCCGTGAGATAAAAGAGAGTATCAGACACATAAAGCTATACACTCCTCTGTGTCAGGAGTAATCCTGTCTTTATTCTCTGAAATGATTTTAAACATGCAGTTCAGAAAGATACACATCCTTTGGTCACATCCATGTTGTAAACATTTTACTAAGTAATAATATTACAAAATCATCTTCATTGGTTGAGCTTGTGCAAGAAACAATTGCATGTAATTGAGGTGTAGGTAAGTATTTAGTAACTATTAACACACCACTAACTTCACTGTCGGGTTATTCAATAATAACCCTCCAACTGTGCCCAACAGTTAAAGTGTTCTAAAAACAGATATCATAAAAAAAATCATTACATTTTGATTCTGTTTTGAGCATTTTAATAGAATTATCCTCGTCTGATTTCTTGCAGGAGCTGGGTGAGAAGGACAGTATCAATTTAATTAGCACTGAGTCTCGTATGTGTTTAGGGAAGCTTAACGCTGGAGGCAAAGAGAGAAGGCATCTTCCAACCAGAGACTAAAATATCCAGCTCTCGAATACTTGATACTTTACATTGGACCCTTGACAGAGCGAAATGAATGCTTTTCCTACTTCTATTTCTTTGTGCTGAGCTAGTCGAACAACACCTTCAGACAAAGATATCGACCTTCTTATCCAACTAACTTTTAAAAACGAGCAGCAGATCCAAGAAATGTCCAGGATGGATTAAGTGCGGAACAGAGGACATGAGATTTTTATTCAAAAAAAAAAAAAAAAAAAAATCAATTGATGGAATTAAAACTTAGTTGAGTGTAAAGCAACAATATCTGAAACAATATATAAAAAAACACAATGATATTGATAATGATAATGACAAATGGGAGCAGAAGAGGACTGAGGAATTCAACCCCACTCTGGGCTCTGCAGGGAAACAATAAGTCTCATGGTTGGAGGGTTTAACTGAGCCTCACAGTGATACCATCTCACTCCGGCCGGCCACTTTCAGCAGGAGGTTCAGAGCGAAGGACAGAGGAAGGAAAGGGGAGAGGAGGGACAGAAGGAGAGAGACAAAGAATGTGTGGAAAGTGACCAAATGGAGAAAAATGGGAGAGGAAAGGGGGGTGGGGCGAACTGATAGGGGATTCTCACTGGAACGAGAGTCAAGATAAGGAGGGCAGAAAGCCAGAGACAGACTGAGACGCTGAGAGTGTCGAGTGTGATGACAGTGTGACGGCGAGCTGGGAGAGGCGTCAGTCTGTGAGGAGGGTCGCCACACTGAATATGCGGTCTGTGTGGAGGAACGGTTCGGTTATTAAGGCGCGTCTCCGCTCGCACCAAATGTGTCCCTTCCATGTGGCACAGTCGCTGCCACAGACACCAGAAGTTTTTCAGGGGCGGGTCACTGCCGAGCCGTTCCCGTTAACTCGGTCCAATTCGTACCAGCACAGAAGGAGAGACCGCTGCTCGGGTTTGTCCGGCTCATTGCGGGGAGCTTTGATGAGACATGAGCAGGAAGGATGGAGGGGAGAGGAGACCTGAGAGAACAGGGGAGGGGAGGGGGGGAAAAAAACAGTGAGGGGGACAAACAAGTGGGGGTGGGGTGGTGGTGGGGTGGGGCAAGAGATAGAGGTCGTGAGCGAGTGAGAGCGTAGGTGAACCGAAAGCGAGACTAAACGGGGAGGGGAGGCGTCGGATGTAAAGAGCAAGGAGCGAGGGAGATTGTACGCAAATGAATGGAGGGAGAGAAAGATAGCGGCGAGAAACAGCTGCTTTGACACAGTGTAGG
>JAOXYL010000052.1:18823678-18838057 GCA_028564955.1 Terapon puta
AAGTTAATTAATACGAATAGTTATTTTTCTTTTGGCAATGGAACGAGCCCTCTCGTATAAGATACGTCAATGCTAGCATCTTTGAAGCCTGATAATGTATCTTGCCTGCAGCACCCAGCCAGCCGTCTTCTTACCAACGCTGTCAGTTAACACCAGGACTAAGCTGTCAGCACTACTGAGCACCATGCTGGGCGGCAGGGTGTGCCTTTTCCAACGTTGAGACTAACCAGACATAAGGTGTCAGACAAAGATAGAGAGAAAAGGGGAAAGAGTAGAAACCTCAAAGCGAAGCGGTGAGAAGCGGGGCGAGCGAAGAAGAGATGCTGGAAAGGGGAAAAAGTGAGAGAGACAGCCGCTGAAGCTCCAGGGTGCATAAAGATCCTGTACTGACACAATTATAAGGCCTGATAGAAACACAGCGTTAAGTCCCACATACATGAGAAAATGGCATTTGGTCTGACAGCTTTATCCAGTCACTTTGCACCAGCTCTCCTGTATGAAACTAAGAGGCACATAAAGTTCTCCACATTTTCTAACAGTCTGTGCCCCTCGCCCATCCCGTATTGTACACACATCTCAGCCCTTCAAACCCCCATGAACAATGGTTGACCTTTGACTTCTGCGCTATGAGGACTGGTTTATGATGTTTAAGCAGGAGGCTGTCATCTTTATGAACCTTCTCTATAGGCACCAGCCAAACCTGCAGAGACACATCTGAGGAAAAAATATGGCACGGCGATAAATTGGCAGCAAGAGATCCCAGCATGTTAGCACCTGAGGGCTATGTCCCAGGACTGAGAGGTGATTTGTCATTTTTAGCTACATCCAACACAATGAAATTCTGAGGTTGACTAAGAATTGTTGGAAACAAACAAAAGGTTAATTATTTGCCTCTGCACCATATTCAGTTTCTTGGGATCTGATGATACCACTCAACTGTGCTCCATACAGTCCCCCCTGCCCTTTGCTAGCAGGTGCAGTTTATCCCCATTACTCCAGCCACACCTGTGCCCCTGCTGTCTTCCAGTATCCTCATTCTCACTCCCACGTCTTCCCCTCTTTCCAAACTATCTGTTCTCTCTCTCTGTCACACAATCACACTCTCCTGATGTACAACATGGGGATGGTAGGTTCAGGTGCACTGCTCAAGTAAACCAGGGCCATTGCCACAGGCAATTTCATCTTCACCAGCTGAGTCCATCCACTCTAAATTCTCAGGACTTCAGGTTTGGGCCGAGATGAAGCCAATAAGTTCACTCCAGGATTCTCGTCCGCAGACCAGACTGTGAATATTCTGTTTCCCTCATGAAAAAAAGTGGCAGAGCCTCGTTACAGTGTGCTCCAGCAGTACAGGCCATATATTTATGACTTCCTGTAACTTCAGTGACCAAATACTTTGTTTACAATGACCATGCAGCAGGATAATGTTCAAACTATGGTTTTCTGTTCTGTGTCAGACTTTTCATACCTTAACCACGTCAATATAGAATTCAGCGTTTTTCAGGCAAGTGCTCCTTGTTATATTTAGGCTGTTCAGAATCCCTCTGCTTTGTGTCACGTTCACGCTCATTCCAAGTTTGTTGCTTTCATGCAAACTTCCTTCTTGCATCACCATGCAGAGAACACAAAGTGTCGTCCAAATAACTGTGTGACTTGCAATTTCATGAAATAAAGGACATAACATGATGTGACATCATACAAGAGTTTTCTATTGTGTCTACATATAGTATACAGTACATATCCTAATATCACACAGCCCCACCTCCAATGCTACTGTATGTTTCAGCTCTCAGTGGTGGGACGTACAGGAATGAATGGATTCCTGACTCTCATTACTCTAGCTGAGCTCTAAATCCACTGTTGCAATATAATCCAGGCGACCGCAGCTTAAATATATAATATGGTGGCAATCAACAGCCGAGGATGGTGTCCCAAATAAAATGTGCAACATGGCAGGCCTAATTCCCAAGATGCGCAGTTCAGCTTCAGCTTCAGCTTCAGCAGCCTCAGACAGGGATTCCCGAACGTATTCAGGTCAAGACCAACCACAAACATTCAATCATAGACCTCCATCTAAGTTTTGTTTATATCACTCCCTCCAGAAATGGATGCCGTAGGAAAGCTGCATGTAAAATCAATCGATACTGTCCAAACAAATAGATTTTTAAAAAAAAAGAAATCTGTACACTGGTTAAATACACACACACATACATGTAACATATATGCATATACATAATGGCTGAGGGGTTAGTGCCCCCTACTCCACAGACCCCTGGGTATCCCCATCAGCCCTTTTGTGGCTGCTGACTTTGGAAAACACTTGGAAAACTGAACCCAGCCGCTGGATTTCATTCACAATTCCTCTCATTTTATTTTTTCCCCCCCAAGATCCCATTGAGAAGCACGGCTCTGAGCCCGGGCCTCTGCAATCATTTTACAGTTCGGATAGATAGACCTAGAGAGAGATTAGAAAAAGGGAGATGGGGGGGTGAGATGGAGACAAACAGGACGGAGCAGGGTCCATATGATCTCAGCAGACTGACAAGCAGCAGGCAGCGAGAGGAGCCGACTGCGACCCGAAAAAGATGTGGCACGGATGGTGGAGGATTACGTCATCGAGAGCAAAAAAAAAAAAGAAAAAGAAAAAAAAAAAAGCAGGACGCCTCATCACAGCAAACCCTCACAATCCATTACAGCACCGCGGCTCCCCGTCTCTCTCCTGCAGGCGCGGGTCATTTTGCAGAAATAACCAACGATTCCTGCCGCGACGTGCGACCGAGAGCGGGGTCGCAATAAGCTGCTTATGCACGAAAAAAAAAACACGTCAGGCCCCTCTTATGTGACATTTCCAGACTGTGACACGTACATGAGAGCAGCTGGAAGGAGCTTTTTTTTCTCCCCCCCCGCCATCACCATTAGCACCGATCACTGAGCAATGAATGACAAAAACCTCCGCGTTATCTCGAGGATCCGCGTCCGCTCCGCTGCTGCGCGTGGCACGCAAAAGGTTAAAAATGGGGGGGGGAAAGCAACACATAAGCCCAGTTAAACAAACAAATAGGCGACCAAATCACCTGAGCGGTCATTAAATGGCTGTTAAACGCGAATGGAGAGGGGGTGGGGGGGGGCTGTCATCTTTAAAGCCACATCAGTAACACAGCCGACGGCGCGCTGGATGCTCCGGAGCCGGACTGTCACCGGAGAGAGGCTCATTGTGCGCCGTTTCATGAATTAGCCGGCGACGGCCTAGTTTGGCTGAATTAAAAAGGACCGCTCGGGGTGGGCCGGGCAAACTTTTATTAACTCAATTAACCTGCGCAACACACATCGGCTCTGCGCTCACTGCGCTGCCTGCCTGCCTGGCCGAGAGAGGGGGGCTGAATGGGAGAAATGCTAGCGAGCGAGCTAAACGGGCTATCCGAGGTTACCCGAGAAAATACACACCGGGGCCGGCTGTTTCTGTTCCAAGAGCCGGGCCCGGGCAGACACGGGTGTAATAACGTCACAGCCCCCCCTGGAGAGGCGTTAGCCCACTGTTGTTTCGCGTTATTAGCCCTTTTTTTCAGTGCGGGGGGCAAGTTGGGCAAAAGTGACAGCGCTAAGCTAGTTAGCATTAGCTCCCCCCTCCTCTCTCTCTCTCTCTCTCTCTCTCTCTCTCTTTCAGCTAGCCTGCGAGAAGGGAGCGCCTCTTCTTACCGTCATAAACTGCTCCAGGGGCGTCCAGGTTTTAAGGAATATACGGGGGGTCTGTGCCGTGTGAGGAAATGGTCCGTGTGTGTGTGTGAGGGGGGGCCGACGCAGCCCGAACATCCAAGATCAGTCCAGCCGCTGCCGATGAAGCCCGAGCATCACCATCACCATCACCGTCTTCACCGGGAGTCCGGCGCTGCCTCACACACATCCACCCAGCGCAGAGGGGCCTCCTCCGGGCTCGACCATGCAGCTGGCTCGGCGACGACGGAGAATAATCCACAAGACAGGAGCCCCCGCAGTAACCATTGGCTAGACGCGGCCACTGGCAGTCATTTCAGGTCGGCACGGAGAGAGGGGGGGGTGAATGGTATATTCCCGTGCAGGCGTCAAAACAAACGGAATGCGACCAGGAGAGGGAAAAAAAGAGAGAAATTTAAAAAAAGAGAGGGGGGGCTGCGAGTGGAAAGCGTTGGGCATCAAACGGTGAGAGGAGGTAAATGTGGCGTTTGTGTGTCTCCCGACGTGAGGCTGTCCGCGGCGCTGAGCTCTCCTTCGGCTCCCTGCAGCTGCTCTGCTCTGATCTGATCTGCAGCACAGCGGCGAGGCGAGCGGCGCGGAGACGTCATGGCGCAAGGCGAGCGCACAGGGGCGGAGCCTCGGGGCGGGAGGCGCGGGGTTTGTTTTTCAACGCACCCAGGCGGCGCAACTCAGTCTGCGAGTTTATCTTTGTATTTACCTGTTTATTGATATGTTTGCCTGTCCGTTTATTTATCTCGTTATTCCTCTGGTTATTTATCTGTTTATTAGTATGTTTATCTGTTTGTTTTTAGTTATTTTATTTATCTGGTTATTTGTTTCCTAGGTGCAGTTGCTTGTGTTCTTCTGGAAGTTGTTCGTCCTGTTGCAGGGTCATCACATCTTACCATAGCTTTAGGCAGTTGAAGTGCACACCCACACCTACCAAATAATTATAATAAATTTTAACTAATTACACACCAGGTTCTGTACATACAGTACAGGTTGTATTCTCATATGTACTGCAAAGTCCCTCTGTGTACCTGTAATGTGTTTGAATACTAGGTGTTTGAGTACCTGCTGTGAAAAGTGCAGTGTATAATGACATAATACACACACAATAATAAATGAAATGATAAAATAATAAGAACATAAACATTGTCTTTTACAGATGCAGCGAATGAATGTATTGTATGGTATTAATGGTATATTGTTATTAGAAATATATGAAGATTAGTTACACTATTATTAGTCTATTACAAGCATACGCCATTGTGGAAACACAAGAGAGAGCTAAATGTCTAAAGACTGGTCAGTGAACATCATCTCATTCACCAACAGCTGAGAGAGTGTTTGGATGAAACACCAATGAAACACTTTAAATGCTTTTTGTGTGAACATCTTCATGCACCCCCTTTGGATGCAGCGGCAAAGCGTTGGCTGGGTTTAACTTCATCACAGCCTCCATTCTTAACTTTTTGTCATGTGAAGAACGTGGGCCTTCAGCCATCAGACTGAAGTGAGTTTTTCTCAGAGGATGCCCTCAAAGGTTTAGGCCAGAATGTGGCCTGGAGTCTGTGCTGCTCCTGGATCCAGCTGGTCTCTGGTGGCCTGTCTTCAGGACAAGATAAGGATTTCTGGACAGAGAAAGTGGACTGTGGGGTCAGTAAGAAGTTCTGTTAGTTTGCTAATGATAACAAATGACACACAAACTCATTCCTGGATTTCAACTGATGTGTGTATTTGGATGCATTTCTTTATATGTATGTATCTGTGTATTATCTCTATTCATGTTCCCTAATAATAAGCAACAATGTATTTCATTTCATTTCATAAGGTCTTGAACAAGTCCAGACGTCCTGTCATCATTTCCTTATGGATCAGCAGTTTTATATAACTGTTATAATAACCTCATGATCTAATGTGTTTACGTAAATATATTATTACATCGATGATGTTCAATAATCTTTTCACATTGTCCATTAAACATGATGTGTTGAAGAAGGTCCAGTTAAAGTCGGTTCTTTATAACAGAGGCCGACACTGAGAACACTGAGAATTCCTGTGCAGAGCAGTCAAGTGAAACCCCCTTTTATCAACTTGAGATGGGGTTTTTTTCTAAGGCTCGTCATAAATTAAGACTCTGCCTCTGTGGCCTGCTAAGGGCATGTCTCCTGTTCAGAGGTCATATAGGGAGGTTGATCAAGTTAAATTAAACAGGACCCTGTTCTTGGCAGGCCTCTGTGGACAAAATCTTCAGAGAAGATTCATTATTTCTCAATAAAAAAGTAGGTTGTTCATAAAGTCCAAACCCTCCCATTCACAACAAATGCATCTGTGGAACTGTCATTCATAGACATTGTAAAAGAGTAGCGCAGTGAGAGTAGTAATGTGGGCTCTACTGACCTCAAGTGGGCTGAAAAAATAACAGCCGATGCGACTAACAATGGCCCATTGTGCGGTAAGTCTGTTTGGCATACAATGAAGTGAGCAGATGAAGCGGAGTGGTGAGAACAAGACAATAAGCCCAGTGTTGTTGATGTGCACAGCCCAAACGCCACTTTGTAACTGGGGAAATGATGGAGTAGACCTAAAAATTCAGTCCAAGTGTTGTTCTTTTTCATTGTGATTTTTTTCTTGTGTTTCCAATACACTATGACATGATGACGAGGGGACTGTTTTGGTACAGCAAAATATTTAGTTATATTAGGGAGAACATTTCTTTATGAAGCGTGCAGGGTGTCAAAGCCCACAATCTGCTGCACCACCATGGATATGGAACAAATCCTGCAGCTTGCTCAAGGGTGCTAACTCAGATAGGACACTTGCTGTCAGAGAGGGCTGAACTGAGGCTGTCCTGATTAAAAGCAGTCCTTCTAATCACCCTTTTCTACCGCCTGCATGCTTTTTATGTCCAGGTTTGAACTCTATTAATACATTAGAGAAAGAAACATTACATCTGTGGGACGGTCTTCCTCTCTGTCTGCAATACTATTAATTACATGCTACATATTTTGTTCACAGATAATGTAATTAAATGTAATACAGTAAATGTTTGCAGAGAGACAACCTAAGGGAAGGTGGATGCTATATGAGTTCTGGTTCGCAATAAACTCCAGAATATTATCGCTAAACATGCAAATGATGTGTGTCTACACAGCATCTAATCTTACCCTGCTTAAAGGTTATTTGAAACCTGAAAAGAATAAACTAATACTACTTTTTGCAGGTGTATTGGGAAAGTACTCAATTCTATATCATGATGTCTACTTCAAGTGTGCATACACTAGATACGGTACAGCATGCTTTGTGGGATGGTAAAAAGGCAATAGGTGAAAAAGGTGAGAGCACTGCGTAGATAAGAGAAAATTTGTTCTGTTTGGGATAACGCTCCCCAAGGAGATATACACTCTATGTGCTCATATCACTTAAAATATATTCTGCATGAAAACTAATTCTAACAGCCATTATGGGGTAAAGTAACCCAACATAAAACACTTTTTTTTTAGTAAACTTTTGTTTTCTCATTGTTTGATCATTTGGTCAATCCTCCAATACTCTGTTCTGATTGGTTTCTTTGATTCAGGCACAGTGGATTCTTGTCAAATGAGCCAGAGGAGACAAATTCTTTTCATAGATGATCTGTCTCATGAACTCAGAACATGGCGACTGTTAGCAAATGTGACTAAAAGTTCTTTTGAATTAAGTTATCTACTTCTGCTTCAACTGCTATATCTCTTTAATGTAAAGACTACATTCAGCAAAGCTTTACACATGAGGCTGAACAAACAAACCAATTTCACCTGCAGATGGTGCTAAAAGATTCAATCTTTTTTTTTGCTGTAGCAGCAGTTTGCAGCTTCCAGCTCTCGCAAACAAATGCAGATATTCTAGTTTTAGTATGAGTATAATATTGTCTGCAGATACCTGTCTAAATCAGCTGACCATGCAAATTGTTGATTCCTGTTTGAGAACTGTTTATATGGGCACTGAAATATTGTTGTCCTGATTGAAAGAGAGCATTATTAACATGAAGAGCAATAGCATGAATCATATCGCTGACTGGCTGACTTAGCTTTGTTTCTCCTCTTTCTTCCAAATCAGCAGGTTTCAGGCTCTCATTGGTAAACTCTTTCATCCTCAGAAAATGCACTTCTTCCTCTCATTTAGAGTCCAAATACTTTCTCTTATACGTTTTCCATTGTGATTTTTTTTTAGTTTGGCAACAACTTTTTTGTGTATCCACAATATACAATACTGGACAGAGGGACATATATATTGGTTTTATACAGACTTATTTAATCAAAATTTCTTTTGTAAGACAGACCTGGAGAAAAACACTCCACTCTTTCATGCAGTAAATGGCTGCTGAAATGTCCCTTTTTGAATGAAAGGTATTTTTAATCTAAGATTATGCGACTGGCTTGCAGGTGAGGGGATTGTGTTTGTTTTGGCATCAACTTGCAGCAGCCATAACTTACTGTTGACACCAAATAAGAGATACCCTCATTTCCATGTAATGATTCCCATCCTCTAATGTCTTTTTCCTATTAATATTCACCAGCAGCTGCAAAAAATAAAATAACAACTATTATTATTATTGTTGTTGTTGTTGTTGACAGCATCCCTTTTCTGCCTCTGTGGTACATGTTTGAAATCCACTGTTTCAAGACAAATTACTCCAAATTAAGAGCTGTTGACAGTGTTAGAGCAATGTAATCAGTGGATGCAGTGAGCAGTCCACAGAAGTAAGGGGCAAACCATTTATGATATAAATGATTGTACATATAAAAATGATCAATAAACCTCTTAATATTCACTTTGCATAAGGCCTCCAAGTCCACTCTTGATCAAAGAATATTTTATTTAGGGATACTGTAGTTTAATGTGATATTGGAAAATAGTGCTTAAAAAAATCAATTCATACAAGTAACTAAATAGTTCGCCTGCAGCAACATCACAGGATTGACTGAAAAATCTCTGTCTAATGATACAAATAAAATGGAAGCTCCACTAAACATGGATTACACTGTAAGAAATCCCCCTGTGAAATGACAGGAAACTCTTTGCAGCTGTGGTCATTGCGTAGATCTTATTGCTTTGTATATCTCTGTGTTGTTCTGGCTGAAGAAACAAGTCTCCTTTTGGGAAAATAGAAATCTAATCTAAACATTTTGTCTATTCAACACCATAAATTACATCACATGCTCTTACAGGCTTTGAATGTTTTTATTGGTGCACTGGGTCCACAATTAACCACTGAATTCTTGAGACATCGGCCACAAAACATGTGGCACCCTTGGGGTTTCACACGCATTTTCATTCTAGTCATTTGAATGGTTCCACACTTCAGGATTCATAAAACATAATACATTCAGTACATGTTGGCCATTTTATATTAAAAATACATTAATTTCTTTGATCAAGCTTTTATTTGCAGCTAAACCAAAGCTCAGGAGTCTTCCTGTCCTGCTATTTTTCAATAGTCCAATCAGAGATTACCACAACTAACAGTCAATCATTTCAAGCTCAAGTGATCCTCAACCCAACGTGCCTCCTCACATTTCTTCTCAGATCTTCTCCTCTTTCAGCAGAGCGAGGATCCCTTCCCTCCTGGATGTGTACGGTGTGTGTTTTAGCTGAAGGAGGTTAGCGGGAAACAAGTTCCCACTGGGAGCGTACATATCCTCTCCCTTCTGCCCCATCAGGGAACGCAGCGTCTTGTTTCTGGACAGGATCTTATCGTAAAACTCGACGCCTCCTTTGGCGTATTCACGGGACACTCCTGCTGCCCGCCGGTCGGACTTATAGTCAATCCACTGGCTGACGGCGTCCGAGGCGAGGAAGTAGGACACGGCACCGAGCCCGAGCGCCACAGCGTTCACAGCCCCGCGAAACAGCGCCGGCCCGGCGTGGAGCCCGAACATCTGCTTCAGCCCCACGCTGTACACCCAAACTCCACCCAGGCAAACGGGGGCAACAGCAGCACTCAAGGCAGGCCCTCCGGACTGCAAGCGGGCCACTTCTCGCGCTATGGCAAACTTCTGCGCCTCCAGGGAAAACACCAGCGCCTCCTTCAGAGCAGAGCCAGTGTCGCTGCTCCAGTCCACCGTCTTGCCGTTGATGAAAATGTGGCGGTTGGTGATTCCGCTCGGGTCGTCCACCGTGCTGTTGAAGTTTGCCGGGATGCCGATTTGAGCCCCTGCAGGAAGAAATGGGACGCCGGCGCCGACTGGATGGAACCCAAAGGAGGCGAAAGCGGAGAAACTCTTTGATGAGCTGACACCATAGTCCTTCAACACCTAAAAATGACAACATTAAAAAAAATTTATTTTATGTGACTCTTTTCCCAGTACACACTGTGTTAAAGCTGCTGTTCCTCCACCATTAATCTATTGTTCTGTTAATTGAATATGTGCTTTGAGAGTTCATTAAATAAAAGCTTTTTTTGGCTGCTGTAAGAAACTTCTATATGCATGTTAAGGCAATAATCAATCAATCAATCAATCAGAATACTTTATCAAGGGGGAATTTTGGTAAATAAACTTGATATAACTGATTGCTCAAATATGGTGCTTTTTAACAGTTCAATAGTTGACTCTAAAGTTCATTTATATAATGATATAATATGATATAATGTCCCTTGGGGTTTTTTAAGCATTAAATTCTCCCTTTAATGTTATTGAATTTAACATTAAAGGGAGAGAGCAAAGAGAGAAGAGGAAGGAGGAAAAAAACAAAGCACACACATTACCTGCTCGAAAACACCCTCAAGCTTTTCAGACAGCGCGACTGGCTCCCCTTTGTGCCAGGCTTGATAGAGCTGACGGTAGGACATGTCGGGGAAAACGTGGTAGAACATGTTGGCCGCAAAGACCCCGCCGCAGCTCGCGATGAGCAACGGGGTCCGGTACTTCTGCAGGAGCACCGAGTACTTGAGGAAGCGGGACGCCATGCCGCCGATTCTGCTTTAGATGGCTCTCGTGTCAGGTTTCAGGCACCGTGGGCTTCAGCGGGGGGCATCTGAGAGGGAGGCAGACAATACATTCATGGAGCCTGCATGTCAGAGAGGTGTGCGGTCCTGTTTGACAATCATTCTCCTGAAGCAGTCACCTTCATTACAAACCAGTAACAGATGTAGCTGACAGGCCTCTGCTCATCATATCTTCACAGTTACATTATGTTAATATACGAGCTAATGCATTTTACTACTGCATGTATAAAACTTAAACATAGTGCAACAACATGAGGCTGGGATAATCAATGTAAACATTCATAATGTGACACTAAAATCAGTCAGACTGTAGAAATATAACCTGGGTGTCTTTTTCTGCTCCACAAACAAAAAAAGATGCCGTTCATAGTTTTGCTGAAACCACAATGAACGTCTCCTCAAAATGACACATGCACCAACATGCATACACATAACTACAGTCCCAAACACGGCTGTATTTACGTTTCTTAGCACTACAGCAACGGGGTTAAACAAACCGTGTATGAGAGTCACTCGTTCCATTTAAAATATGGACTTGGGAAACATTAAACTACCGAAAGGGTCGCATTAACCAGTTGTATCTCTGATACATAATCTCCATTTTTGACCTTAGCTCGCAGACTGAGCCACATATTGCCATGGCGACCAGCTTTATCGTCAATTTGACCTCCGTCGATGCAAACAGAGCGGGGCTAACAGAAAACAGACTGAATTTCACTGTGTTAAAAGCACAGACACATCGCCAACACTCACATGTCGTCCACATCTTCACAAGGACGGCCGACGCTGTTACATGATGAAGACGCTCTGTCCGTAAAGCGGCTCCGCTATCAGCTGTGTGGCGCGACAGTTTTACGACAGGGAGGCAGCACGTCTGGCAGTATGTTTGGGTCAGGTGATTTATGAGAAGAAGTTATATGTTATAACACACGTATCATTTAAAGTCTCATATAAATGCATTTCAGACCTCGGTGAGATGGAAGTCGTTTACTAACCTGAGCTGCATTCAACTGCAAATGCTCATCCTAAAGTTACTTTGGTCATAATAATCTGGAAGCAGTATGTACAGAAATAAAAATAATTTATTGTATGCCTGTTAAGTACTATTTGATGACTCTGAAAATAAACAGACTGAGCTGTAGAATATGGACAGGACTTTGTTGAAATGAAGAAAAAAATGTCAAATATATTATGATTAATAAAGAGCAGAAAATGACAGTGCAGTAAATTCTTACAGAACAAAGGCAAAATCCACCAATTTTTTTCCTCACCATTTTCACAAGAGGAGTGTTTTGTTTATTTTTTTTTAAATATAATACACTTTACTCAATCCTTTTATAAAAAAAAAACATTTTTGGAATCATTCAAAGTTCTGAAAATAAAGGTGGAAATTTTTAACAAGGCAACTCTGGGTCTTTAAGTGCAAAGATCTGAAACACTAACATGGAAAATAACTGGATTCTTAACGAAGTAAACACATTTAGACATATCAAATATACATGATGGACTCTTAACAATGTGCTATAATCAAGGCCAACATTTGCAACGTTCATGGATATTATGTTGTGTTTGGGTTACACTAACAATATTAACATCATTAATTTCTGATTCCGATTATTTTGTACAGTGACAGGAAGAGCCCACAGAACAAAAACTAGTCCAAATCAAGTATGTACCTCAAAGGATCGCTGAGATTTTCTGGTGGTTCTCTATCAGGAAGCAATGACAGAGAGTTTCATTGGTAGGATCTTCAGTGGGAGGTCATGCCAGGTGTTGATGTATGGAAACAGCTTGCCGGTGAACTTGTGTGTGAAAGTGTGTATGATTGTGCTGGTGTCGGGGTCCCAGAAGGTTAGCCTCCCTTTGACAAAGTCCAGGTGCACCCGGACCCTCTTTAGTTGGTCCTTCAGTGGGAGGGAGGACACCGGACAGGACGGGGAGAAGACAGTGAAGTTGCCGTAACAGAACCTCAGCATCCACAATCCGGACGTGATGTCCCCTGTCCCCTGGGCGCCCTGTGTGATCACACCCAGGGCCCACACCTGACTCTCTCCGGTCTCCACGTCCCAGCGGTGACTCCCCGAGCTGAAGCCCTCGGAGGCCAGCACGCAGTGGTGGTGCTCCATCCTCTCCGGGGTCACGGCGAGGGTCTGCTCGGGCCCAGATCTGAGACTGTTCAGGTCCTTGGACAGGTAGAGCTCTCGATGGGCGGTTCTGGGGTCCAGAATAATGGGGCTGTATGACACGATCTCCTTCATGTTGTACCACACGCTGAACCTCACGTTGCCCAGGTACCTGGCCACGTCGATGAGGGCTCCCGGGGCCTGCTGCGGCTCGTCCTGCAGGGGACGCTCGGCCTGCGTAGTCAGCTCGTCCACTTTGAGCAGGAAAGACGTGTCGTCATCCGCCAGCCCTGCCTCGAGGGACTGAAGGGTACTTTCCATGGCGTGGATCTCCCTTGTCAACAAGTCGAGCTTGTCCTTCACGGCCTCCCGTTTGCGGCGCTCTTCCCCCCTCAGAGCCGCCACCCTGGACCTCTCCTCCTTCTGCAGGAAGTCCTGCAGCGCCCTGAACTCATCTCTCATCCTCCTCTCCGCGTCCTCGGCCTGACTCCTGATTTCTTCGTCGGTTCTCTCCAGGTTTGCTTTGGCGTCGCTGAACGCTTTCACTTTCTCTCTCAGGGGACCGAGGTAGTCCCGCAGCCGCTTTCTGTGAAAGTCCGCCGCCTCGTCCACGGGGGTGAAGCTGTGTCCCCGGTGCTGCCTGGACTCCCGGCACACGACACACACCGGGGCCCGGTGCTCCCGGCAGTACAGCTTGAGCCTCTCGGCGTGCAGGCGGCACAGGGCCCCGGACTCCATCTCCAGAGAGAAAGCCTCGCATAAGTTCTTCAGGACCAGGTTCTTCAGGGTCTTCTTAGTCGGGGACACCGTCTTGCAGACCGGACACTCGCGGCTCCCCTTCGTCTTCCACCAGCGGGTCACGCAGGCGTTACAGAGGCTGTGGCTGCAGGGGAGCAGCACCGGGTCTTTGTAAATGTCCCGGCACACCGGGCAGCACAGCTCGTCGCTCGCCGCCAACCAGCTGGACGCCATGGCTGAAGCCGCTGTTGTGTCGCTATCCCAACAAAAAGACAACTTCCTCTTTATCCCATTGCTTTCGTGCGTCTCTCCTCCTATTGGCTGTCCCGATATCAGGCGCCTTTCTATTGGCCGTCTTGTCGGTGACGTTGGGGGGTTACCTGACCCCGCCCGATTCCTGTCAGGCCGGTATAGCGAAAGTGAAAGTGCTCACTGCGCCTGCTGAGAAATGTCAGATTGTGGAGGAAACCAACAGGATCTGCTTCATGGAATGAAATGTTCAGACTACTGCTGAAATAAAAAAAAAAAGACATATTTTTTATTAGAGTTTGACCCAAATATGCAGCCATATTCAGAGTCTATATTCAGTCAGTATTTATTCATTTTCTAGGTATTGAGTTTTCAGTTCCTTTTTTGTTTTTTTGTTTGTTTTTTTAGGTGTGCTGATTTATGCATCATGCACTGAGTAACATATTACCGGCAGAGCCTAACCCTTTTCATAAAGGTGACCTCAGATGACATACATGTGACACGACGGATTGTGTGTGCCTTAAGATGTCAGAAGATATCTGTTCACACAGTTTTGATTGTCTTCAG
>JAOXYL010000052.1:18874477-18888394 GCA_028564955.1 Terapon puta
CCTCTTTGCAAAGCTAAAAGGAGAAAAACAGGAAAAATTCTCATTGCATAAAGAAGCTTCTTTTTCAAAACTCAGCTTAACACAAAAAGACAAAAATGCAAAATGTAAGAAAAAAGAGATTACGCTGTATCCTGCATCCAGCATCTACACTGAAAGTGATGTTCTTCTGGAGTGATGGATCCAGCTGCCTAAAGCCCCCACTATCACCTTCAAACCAATCATCCTCCATTTCCTGGTGAAGACTCATGACTGTGAGAGAGCGGTACTTCTACCCCAAGAAAACTCTACAGTGTGCTTTATAAATAAACTGTGGATGGTTGTTGCAGAGAAGAGCTGTTCAAACTACAACAGCCAGCGCTGGAGGAAGCCTCGCTGGTTATTGGCTGCACACACGCAATACAGCGCCTCATTTTGAGACCAACACATCAGTGGCTTTAAGGACCTGCTACACAACGGAGGCACTGGGAATGAAAATGACAACCAATATGAGAATCGGAGCTGTAGACCCATTCACCTGGATTCTGCTGTGCTCTAATACTCGGCCCAATGTAGACAGGTCCACCAGGTGAATGTTACTGAATACTGTGTTATGTGCGATTCTTTAGTTTTACTCTAGTCTATATGTGTTCACATCTTGTAAACAACATTTTGAGTTCATGTCCATGATGGTGGCGTCATGGTGTGAACAGTCAGTATCGTAAAAAGAGGGCTTGCAATCGAGCAGATCTGGTTTGGGGATTTGGTACGTGAGCTTCAGGTTTTAGCAACTGCATTTCAGGTTTCCATTTCAGTGTGTAGCTGAAAGCTGTGAGAGGCCGTGGCAGGATATCAGATATGTGGTGCGGGTTAAGCTGTGAGCTCAGAGGTGAGCTGCTAATTAGATTCCTAAGTTTATTTTCTTTTTTCTGAACAGTTACCAGTCTCACCACCAGCGTGACACCACAACATGCTCATTAAACTGCAAACCTGCAGTGTGTTTACAGTTCTCATTGCTGGTGTTTTCCTTCCTAGATATACCGAAACCATGCTCAGCTACGCAATAATACCTACTTTCGACACCTCCTCTGACCGCAAGCGTGTCCTGCATACTGTTATCATAGAGTACATACACTAAGAGCTGCACTCTCGTCTCTTCCCCTATAGGGAGAGGTGTCACAGTGGTCAGAGATGAGTGGGATGGGGCACGCCTGCCTTTTTCCTTTGTGCAGTGCTGACTAAATATCGATTTCTGTCGAAGAAAGTATCCAGCCACTTTTAGCCATGTTACTTCTGAGGGCTTTGAACTGCTCCTACTATAATCCATACTCTGATATAGAGATGGTAGAGACAGGCTTTCAATGTATATACTGCACCTACAATAAAACCGACTGCTGACCACACTGTTTTTGAATTCAGGGAAGTAAAATATATACTGGAACTGAATGCTATTTAACGCAATAACATACATTTGACCGGACGCTTTTTGTAGTCATGGAAACGGTGAGTAGCACCGGCCTACATTAATTCCCGTAATTCTGAAAGTGTCAGCGTTCAGTAAAATGTTCAGTGAGCCAAATGACTCTATTCAGCACTCTTATTAAATCCCACACTGGTGAGACATAACAATCGAGTGTTTTTCCTGTTAAGATGCAGGAGGGAGTGTTTGGGAGCTCATAATAACTTCCTTATTTACTGTTGGCTATTTTAGTCTGTGGTGAAGCATTGCACTTTATGACCTGATTACAGGCTTTGCATGCAAAATCTGCAAAATAACTTTAAACTCATTTTTGTCAATTAAATGTGGTATCACAAGTTCCTCTGAATCAGAAATTTTAAGCAGCATAAAATGGAAATAGTAAACCTCTCACTTGTCTGTTTATGAAGTTACCAGTGGTTGTAATAAAATGGCTTAAACAGTTAGAAGAATGAAAATGAAAAATAATCCTTACACCATATCGAAGGACATTTCTATGCACCGTGTTTTCCATTACGTTCTGTACAAGCCTACAATCTCTGCTGACAAGCTTGCAAACGACAAATTACCCTTGTATTATTTTGTGCATGGTACAGTATGTGGCCTTTCACCCTGACATTAGTTATTTAAATCCTTCCCAACTGCATCGCAGTGAAGACTTTGATCCCTTGTGTTCATCTGTTGTAATAATTAGCAAATGATTACTTTCATTCACTCATTCACAACTCGCAAATGTTTTGTTGAAACACGAGGGGATTACTGACAGCAAAAATGTTGTTTTTTGTAATATTTTCAAATCCCCTCATAATTAAAATATCATTTGTAATAACAGTGTCGGTACAATCCACAGCGGGGCCCCACACATGGGTAAATCCACTGGTGCAAACGTCTGCTAATTTAAAACAAAAATGATCAGAGGGCATGCTATTTCTTAAAACAGAGACTACATCAGGATGTTCATATTCTCTTTGGCAGCTATCAGACAATCTTACTCTGGCTTCAGTGCCATTATCTGATTATGGAGCTCACATCAGAGTCATTACTTCAGGTTTAACAGTCTGAGCTGATTAAGTCCTGTGATTGCCTTCAGCACGCACACTGATATATTCTGCAGTCAAGTCAGTAAAATAAGGTACACAGGGGAGGACACTGTGAAATCCTGCTCATCAATCTATAAGTAAAGGATCATTTCAATTTCCTGAATTTCATCCACCTGAAACCTCTTGGTTAACCGTGAGTTAGGAAAAGCTGAGGTTATGCTTAAAACGGGAGGTGGACAAAGTGCCGCCTGGCCCCACCTGTTTTGAGCAAACCAACAGGCAGATCTTCAAAAAGACTGTGACCAACGACAAGAGGGTGGAGCTGCAGAAATGTTGGTTTTTTTTTTGGTTTTTTTATCGTCTTATTGTTTTTGAATATGTTTGCGGCTATTTCAGCAAATGTACTGATCACTATCTGCCCCGACCAGAAACCCTGGCTAAATGGAGAGGTGCAGCGTCTCCTGCAGGTGCGGGGTGTAGCCTTCAGATAAGGAGACACGCAGACACCGAGATCGGTGTAAACACAGAAACGTGGACCCATACGTTCAGATTAAGATTTTCCTTTATTAGTCCCACAGCGGGGACATTTATGGTGTAACAGCAGCACAACACAGTGTAGAAATAGACAGGCAGAAATGCAAGACATAGTGTAAAACAAGACATAAAATGAGAATAATAATAAAAATATTAAATATGAAAAATATAAAGTATAGAAAATAAGAGAGAATTTGCATAGAAGAAATATTTAATATCTCAGGTATAAGTGAGTGCAAAATTGTTTTCCTGATATTTTCCCAAATAAGATCTTCTGTTTTATACTTCATGAATTTTCTTATTTCATCCTTTCATTCGGTGTCACCGTGGGCATTGTCATGCAGTCAGGTAAAATGAATATTAATCATTGACTATTTATAGGCAATTATGGGCGTGATATGACGCCAGCATAAGGTGCATCACATTTAGAGTTGGTTGTGATTTATAAAGGGAAACCGGCATAGGCACAGTTTTGTAAATTTCTGTGCGTATGTATGTTCCGTGCATATTCCACTCTTTGACGTGAATCCTGTGCAGTTTTATAAATGAGACCCCAGGTCTTGCTGACACACCTGTCACTGCTCCACCATGCTGCGCTGACATGCTGCTCTCATTTTAAATTCCGAATTGCCTTTTCTTCAGTTCTTTTATTACACAAATGCTTTGTGTTGCACACTGCTGCTCCTGAGAACATATTTCATGTGCCGCTATGCGGTAATAATAAATGCACCTCGAAATGAATAGAAAGAAACGGCAAATACTTTATTGTTCCTGTGAGGAAATTTGTTCTGGACTTCGAGGTGCCAAACAGAATATCCACAATACAGATGGTACGTCCAATCAGAGGCAAAACCACAAGCATAAAACATCAGTAACATTTATCATCTACCTCATCTAATATAGGACATGTACCACAATCCATAGCATAAATATACAGCACAAACTCCTTTACATGTCACCTTGTTGTTCTGTTAAGAACGTTGACTGAAGCAGGCACAGCTGAGGTTTTAAGTGTGAAGCTCTTCTGTCAGAGGGTGACAGTCCATGTTGTGAATACAGTACACACGGGACAGATCACTGAAGAAGGGAGCACATGTTGTAATACACGCTGACATCTTTCTGCCCTGTGATCTTCAAGGCCGCCTGTACCAACTTTCATTTGACTTTTACACAGACATTTCCATACCATACATACTCATTCCATGTTTGATTTTGCTCTCTAAGTGGAAGAGCAAAAGCATGATTTTTTGATCAACTCCTTAAAAATGCAGCTTGCATGAAAACTACATTCTCTGATGTCAGTGATGTATTCCAGGAGAAGCTATGCTGACTAATGCTGACTGACTCAGAGTGTGACATACCAATGAACTCTTGTTGAAGGCTGAAGCTTTTACATCTTGCTGTCTTTTCAATGTTGTTTGACTCCTACTACTATTCTTGGCATTTAATAGGACTTTCTAATGCAGACTTGTCAGAATTACAGGATTAAATGTTTTTTTTTTATTATTATTCAAGAATATAAACACAGACATTTAATGCATAATTACATGCCGGTCAGAAAAAGAAAGGACCCCAAAGAGGGACCCTGTCCACCCATCCTCCTCAATAAATGGAAAAGAAAATTATAAATATAAATTATTAAAAAAAAACCCACAGGCTGTGTACAACTGTTCATGTAAAAGCTCTGTAGAATAAAAGACAAGAACGGTGAGTGTAGATCAAATACACAACAGACATGATAAGAAAACATCATGCCAACTAAAAGAATTATTAAGACTCTTCAATGCTTACACCATGTTCACAGTCATTTATTCATTTTTGTAACATAGGAAGTTATTCCTTGTGCAAATGACAGATAAAGTGGGGAAAAATCTGAACAAAAAAATTCTGTTGAGTTAGATTTTTACACTGATTGTTTGGCAACTTGTTTGTGCAGTTCCAATTGAAACAGTGCAGTGAAAGGTGTGTGCAGCTCCCAATAGGTCAGTACAATCAATATCTGCAAACAGAAAGCTAGCATAGTAGGAATGAGGAGGATTTGTGCTGGCTTTTCTCTTAACCTTGTAGCCATGGGTATACTATTGTAAGTTCTATTTCATCTTATGCTGTTTTTGTAGTTTTCAAAGCTTGTAACTATTCCATCTTAGTGTTTTGTTTTTAGATAAGTATATATTTCCTTTGTTCCAGATCATGTCTGCTCCTGCTACTTCTCGTCGTAAACGCCTAAACAACCCTGACTCCTTTTGCTATATTTGTGGTAGTTTCACCATTCCAAGACCGTGGGATTTGTCATACAAGCATATTTTGCATATTTAAAGTAAAACTCGAGATCAAGATAGGCCATGGGTTTACGGATGTAGACCAAAGGAACGTGAAAAGTTGGCATTTGTCATTTTGTCAGGTGAAAACATAAGGATTTAACAAGAAAAATAAAATAATCTATCCTATATATCCTAACCTATCTAATATATCCTTAATCTACTGTCATCTATAAGACCAATGCCTCATTCAGTTGAAGTTCCAGTTCCAGTTTTTGAACAACTACCTCCTCCAGGAGTGATGTTGAAGAAAGCAGTGACAGCAGTGATGCAGATTTTGAAATTCACGAGGATTCAGTCGGTAGGGGATTTGATCCTGCAGAGTTGAATGATTTGGCACGTGATTTGGGCCTATCAAAAAAAGTATTTTTCATATTTTTTTTATGAAAACGGGGATCCTATAGTTCAAAAACTTGACATCATAGAGAAAAACTGAGATCAGTTTTGTATTGCACACCCAAACAAACAGCCTTACTCAACAAAAATGGTGTTCCCCATTGTAATTAATGTACCATTCCTCCTGTTAAAACCCTTTGAATCCCCATTGTCAACAGAACAATTTTCTTTTTAACGAACAAAGTCTCTCCTTTTTCAACAGAGTGGTGTGAAAACGCCACCAAGATGCACAAGGAGATACACAACTGCAGAGAGCACACATACACTTTCAGCTCCTGTGGGTGAAAGGATTCCTCTGTGGGGCGGTGGAATAGAGAGTAAAGGTGAAGGGAAAGTGACACCATCCTGATGGGCTGTAAACCTCCTGTGACAGGAGGAGATGGTGAGACACCACGTTGTCCCAAACAATTAGAAAGCCTTCTGGATTCTGTCTCACTCTCCTTTCTCCTTCCCTGGCACAAGTCTTTCAAAGAGGAAATAAGACATGATCAGAATCCCAATACGGAGGGGTTTAAATTTTTTTATTTTATTTCTTGAGTTTTTGGACAGCTTTTTTCAACAGCTTTTAAACTGTCATGAAAATGTGCAAAATGAAGCCAAACTACACAAGGAGGTGGCTGAGTTTGAAAAAGAAAACATTTAATGAAACGTGAAACATGGTGGAAAAAGAAAAAAAAACACAAAGTGGTCCACACTGACATCTGCTGTGCTGACCATGTGGAGTGTTTAGAAAAAGTGAACTTGTACTGAGAAATGTGACTTAGCAACTTGTGGCTGAATGCAGAGACATGGATGAAATTATGTGCACTTGGAATTGCCCAGCAAAAAAATCCAAGAGGCCTATTAAGGCATATGGCAGCATTTCTGCGACATAGACTGTTTTTTTATCACACAGTCTAACATGTGCAATAAAAAAGCGATCTTAAGTTTCTGGTGATGGAATTGTGGTTCATACCAGATTGTCGTGTTTTGACTGCATTAGTACATTTTGAGATCAGCTGCTGAGCTGCATGACGGTAAAGTGAACTGTGTGAAGAGTTTGGTGCAGAGAAGTATGATATGGGTAATCTGTTTTAAGGACTTTAGTATGAAGATTTGGGCAAAATTGATGTGTTTCCCACACGCCGCTTTGCACATTTTGCAAGACTACGAGTGCTGTGTTAAGTGCTCTGAGCCTCAGGCATATTTCGAAGAAATGTGTCACAGAGGGGTGTCGCAACACAGTATCTAGAGATTAGAGCAAATCTACAAAGGATTTGGCAAACAGCTCTCAATGCTGTATTCTTGATTAACAAAGGTTATTTAATCTTATCCAGACTATTTTATCTTTGTAAACACAGGCTGTGATTACACCACGCTGTTTTACAGAGGGTCAGAGAATAATGATGAAATTGAGAGCGTAGTGATTAAACCGTGAGTGCTGACGGGAGAGCGTTCACCAACCTGACTGGTTGACAAGTGGCTCATTTACATCATCACAACACAAACTTCACGCTGGGAAGCGATCTGGCAGGATGTGCTGTATTCTGTGACTCAATCAGCTCGTCTCTCATCACGGCCACTCACAAGTGAAGCAGCAGAGCAGCCACTCTCTGTGGCTGTCTGTCAGGTCTGAGGACCAATTCATCCAAGGCAAGAGATGAATTTGCTGGTGGTTTGCTGCTAATATTTTTTAACATGCCAACGTTAGTCAGTTCTGTTCAGCTTTGACATTTAATTTGCTGCAAGAAAAAAGAAGTCTATAAGCGGCCTTTTAGTTTTTATCAGCGGGAGTCTGTGCAGCAGTGTACTACGTCCCTTTTTAATTCAACTAATGTACCCAAGAAAGTCATGTACTCACAGTATATTTCTGTATATTTCATCACTTGACAGATGCTGTATAAATGTTTTTAAAAATAACTTTCCTAAAAGAATTAGTCTCTTGGTGCAACTTTCCCCAGATGAGATAAATGCTGAGCTGAAGCAATAAGCCCTTATGAAAGACAACACTCTATGCAGTTACATTTCTGAAAAAGAAAAAAACTCTGTGACACATAAAGATGCAATATATGATTTCTGTAAGATTTCAATGTAAAACCATGGGGAGCGATATCAGAACTTTTACCACAGGATTTGGATTTTGTACCTTGAAAACAATTCTAATTAGCTATAGAGAAAATAATGACAACCATGTTTGACTTAATTAAGAAAGAAATTCAATCCTGTTTTAGTGAAAGAAGTAAGTAAAAAAAAAAAGTAAAAGTAAATGGTGCAGAAACAATTGACGTACTGATTAGAAAAACAGATTTAATTTTAGATGGGCTAAAATTCCTGCTTAGTAATTTCCCTGCTTGGCTCCACTGAGCAAACTGTGAACCACTGCAAAATTATAATAATAATAATGTGTCCGCAGGAGCTGAAGAACAAAAAAGAGCAAAAAAAAAAGATATGGAATTGGTGGGAGAGCACAACAAAACAGAAGAAAGAAGATTCGGGAACCTTTGTAGGACCAAAGATCCTGACACCTTTATGAAAGTTTGAGTGGGCACGCAGCAGCAACAGTGAATGGATAACCATGTGAGCTTTTTATGCACTTCACACTAACATTAAATAATCAACATTCAAATTAACATAATGTTTTTTTTTCTCCAGTTATAACTCTCTCACACACTGATTCATGTGCCCTTGTTTCAAAAGATCAGTATTGTGTTACTCATGTCTCCAGCAGGAAAGCAAGCTCCAAAATTTGCATAAGTGCAGCAGCCACGTCCTTTGGGATGGTCTGGCTTTTGAGATGAACAATGATGAAAATAGACTTGATTGAAGCTGCTGGGGGAGATGAGACAGTCAACCAGTGAGTGTGCCTATTATATAAGGGGTCAGAGACTGCGTGACATCATATCCACCACAATGAGAGTAATTGCAGCGAGGATTAAACATGGCATGCTGTCATCGGCACAGGGGAGGGATTAGGCGAAGAAAAAAAAAGTTAAGTGTAATGAAACATCCTCCTTTTAAGAGCAGGTGGTTTCGACTCATGATGCCCTATTGGGAATCATTTTCAGCTATTGGCTCCAATTAAATAAAAGTGAAAAGCGGTATTTGCCTTTTTGTCCCAGCCGCGGTAATTATGCTAGGTTGCTAAAACAGTTCATTAACACTGACAGCTCTCTTTTGCTTCAGAAGATGCTTTTTTTACGCGCGCAAAGTGCCTCCTGAGGTATGTGCAATTACCTGGTGAAAGCAAACAACACAACATTTAACGTGAACTGAATGGGCTCGCGGCGGCTTTTCAGCGGGGCGGTCACACAGTTGTCACCGGGGTGGAGGGCTGGAACCCGCCCAGGCCAGCACTTGAGCGCCGCGAGGAGGCTGAAGAGGACTCATGAAAATATAAGTGTGTGACCTTTCTCAACTAATTGAGCAGAGGAAAAATAAGCACTTGGGCGTGAAATCATGCAATAATCATAGCCTATTAAAACGGGCTTCCATGGGAGAGGGCGCACAGAGCTCCCAGGATCTCTGTTTCTGCAAGAATGCATTCAAAAAGTTTGATGAGTAAATGTACCACTTTCCTGCCCTCGCTCACTGTCTGTCCTCACTATTGTTACAGCATAAGGCTGTAAAGTGGCATATTTTACACCCATTACGTGCTGTGTTAATGCTGGCCCACAAATGTCAATTTGACAGCTGCATGCCATCAGGAGCCGCCATCTGAACGGGATGTCGTACACAGCATTATGCATGATGCATCGCAAAAATGTATCAGGAGTCAGCAGGGAGAGTCTGCCCACTTGTGCAATGTGCTACACACTGGGCAGCATAATTAGAGATTCATGCTCAAAGTGCTTTATGAAAGTTACAGACTGCTTAAAGATTAGATGAACAAGCGTGGGTTTTTACCCTGAATTACTGTTGGCGAAGCATGACAATAATAATAAGTGAGGCGTCATCCACTCTCAGGCCCACTAAAATCAACATGATTAAAGCACAAAGTGACACGCCGAAGCAAAAAGGAAAAAAAAAAAAGGTTTCCTCATCGGCACCAGGGACAGATCCTTCAGCACCTTGGCCTCTAAAAATACTGAATGAAAGGAAAACGCTGTCAAAATATTGCAGTGACTCAGTTTAATATAAGTAGCTTTGATGCTATTAAATTGCAAGTTGACTGTAATGTTGTGAACAGTTTGGTGAGAGCAATTTCTGATTTACATAAAAATGTTAATAATCACGTTGGTTTGGCTCCATCTATTTCTTGGAAATCCCTACCTACCCTCACCCTTTCTCTTGTAGCAAATCCAGCAGGAGGATGTCGATGTGTGATCTGTTTTTGGCGACGTTATACTGAATACGGGTCAGGTTATTGGATATTATTGTGGCGTCTCTGTCGTTTTAGACTTTCCCGACCTTGTCTCCGTTCGCGTCCCTGGATACTTCCTGTGCTCTCTAACTCCAGTGTGTCACACAGGCGAGCTGAGTCTCCGTCTCCTCACCGTGTCCTCCGGGGCGACACTACAGCGAGGTTAATGTCACATTTACCCGACAGAGCGGGAACAGGTGAGGGCTCTCGCAGGGCCCCCTGGGTAATGTCGTTTATGCAGGACCGGTTTGACTCAGAGACCCTGGAGGCGGCAGAGAAGGAGGAGAGGTCACGGTGAGTGCCTGTTCCTGTGAGATAATGTCAGAGTTTACTGCTTGTTATCGCTTTCACACAGGGAGCTTCTGCCAATAAAAGGCGCTTATGGCTTCATATAGTCACACTAAATACAACAAGCCCTTTTCATGTTTAAACTTTAATGTTAGCCTCATGTTTTGTCGCTGTGTGTGCCCTTCGGGTGACATGGCTACAGGATAAGCGCCTATAAACACGTCACGGTTTCAGGCTTTAACGTACACCCGCTCAGTTGATTGAAGAAAGTATATTTTCATGGAAATTCTCAAACACCTTTCCGGGCACCGTCTAAAGTCTGGAGCAGCGCAGCTCGAGGTGACGCAGGTGCCATGAATGAAAGCGCGCGCGGGGGCAGCGCTCGTGTCAAAGCCGGTAATGAGACGCACGTGACGTTTTTCACTGTGACACTTGAACGTCAGACACTTCCTCCTCTCCCTGGTGTTGAGCGGTTCAAGTAGTTCTCACCTCACCGTCAGACTGACTCTGGTGCCGGCGCGCGTCTCTGCTGTTCCGCCGGTGACTCGGCGTTCATATACGGGAAGACCTTTTTTTTTTTTTAAATTTATTTTTGCCTTTCTTTCTGAAGAGGAGGAGGGGAGGTGGATGGGAGCAGCGCGCGGAGGCGGCCGTCTCATGAAGTGGTCCGCGCCGCGCCGGGCAGCTCAGCTCAGGACGGACTTTGTGCAACTTTCCGACCATGTGAGGATCCGGACTACGGCGGCGCGGGTTGATGTCGAGCTGCGGGAGGCTCGGGTCGAAGTGAGCGCGATCTGTGGACGATGCCAGAGACGAAGGCGGACCGACCAACTATGAACTTGCTCCTGTGGATTTTAAACTTTTCCCTGTGCTGGACTGCGGCTAACGCTCAGGTAAGCAAACATCATGCATGCACGCTTTATTTTTTTTTCTTTTCAACTAAATCTTTTTTGAGCTTAGGATTGTTTTCTAAAATAAACAAGTCCTGATATAAAACAATTGTATCGTCGTGGAAGAATCGCTTGCAGAAAAATTGGCGTAAGAGCATGATGCACAGCGGCGTGACTCACTTAACCTCTGACCGTGTGGAGGCAGCGGTGACGGACACTTCCTCTGTTTGGATGTAACATGTGTGTCCGTCTTCCTTGTTTCTTACCTGAAGATCACAGCGTCGCTCGTGTGCAGTGTGCGGAGCTGCTCTGTTAACACGCAACCTGTTGATATCTGCTGCCTCTGCTGTCGCGTTGGGCATTTTGGTGGATCTTCGCACCATTTTTCACCGTCTGTCACACGCTTTATTTTTATTCACGTCTGCTCAGAATCTGGTGGCGGTCTGTGCGGCTTTGATGATATTAATAGGTGAAATGATAGCTGGTGCCGAACTCTAAAAAGAGTTCATCTAAATAATAATGCAGCATTTCAAATGATTCCTCTTGGATTCTGGCAGTGATGAGCTGGTAAAAGCTCAACCTTTCTGACAAGTACATCAAACCTGCAGGGTTATTAGCCACTGCCCTGTAATATAAACCATTCACACTTTCTGATGATAGAGTGTAGTGTGTATTGGGGGCAGGAGAGGTGTCCTGCATTATCAGCACCACGGACAGCGACTGCAGCACCGGGGCTACTAAAGGCTGTGAATGAAAGGGATACGGTGTAGAAGGGAAAAAAATCACTGCAAGGACAGCAACACTGTGCTACCTTGAAATTGCAAAATGAATAATGAATAGATGTGAAAAAAGCTCTGGTTATAACATACTTTCAATTTTTTTTTGTTTCTTTAAAGCCCCAAGTTTGAGCCAGTAGCGTGGTCTGATTCTCTAATTCAAACACCCTTTCAATTAAAAATGGTGTTTGCTGGTGGGGATGTTTCCAATGTTGACATTAGAGGGCTATTTTCAAATTCCTCTGGTGAAGTGGGCTTTAGTCTGACAACCAGATTTCAGTTTTGATTCACTTCATGTTGACTTCAGACAGTTTGTAATTGTTCTTTTATTTCATTTTGCATTAACTAGTAAGAAGCCAGTGACCATTCAACAGCATTTTTCGTAAGTAATTTTAAACTATCTGTACAGCAGGATCAATCTCATCCACACTTGTTGCTAGTTTAGTTTTAGTTTTAGTTCAGTTAGTTATCTGTTTGGGGACACAATGTCCTCATTTTTAAGCCCACCAATAAACCTTGATAGCTGATTCTCTGAATGTGTTTGAATGACAGAACAAATTGTTATGTGGGGAGGTATTAACAGATCTATTTTATTTAATGGGAATTTATGATTTTGATTTTCTAATGTTGATCCTTTTAGATGTTTATGTGTATGAAATGAAAGAAAAAGAGGCATCCCTGAAACTGACATCCACACCCTGTCTACTTTGAAATTATACCTGGGCTTTGCCTGCAGGCAGCCTAATATTTGCATATGAAAAGATCATAGAATTCTCAGTGTGGGGAAAAAAAGCTTTTAAGTTTTTTTTTTTTCCAGTAACCTGGTGAGTGAACAAATACAGTTTAACACTTAACTTGCCAGCTATAAATCATATTTATTTATTTATGCTTCCTTGAATCGCCACCTTACTGTGGTGGAGGGGTTTGTCTGCCCAAGCTGCTTAGGAGCTATGTTGTCGGGGGCATTATGCCTCTGATAGGGCCTCCCATGGCAAACAGGTCCTAGGTGAAGGGCCAGACTAAGAGCGGTTCAGAAGCCAACCATGAAGAAGTTAAAAGCAAGGACCGATACTTGGCCTGGATTGGCATTACCGGGGCCCCACCCAGGAGCTAGGCCTGGGGTTGGGGCTCACAGGCGAGCACCTGGTGGTCGGGTCTCTGCCCATGGGACCCGGCTCAGCCCGAACTGGTGACCTGGGCCCTCCTTCCAGTAGGCTCCCCACCCGCAGGAAGATCCATGAGGGGCAGGTGCATTGTGGTTTGGGTAGCAGTCGAGGTGGGGGGCCTCGGCAACCCAAGCCCTGGATGCGTACTCTGGCTCAAGGGACATGGACTGCCACCTCGCTGGGGGGAAAGGAGTCCAAGCTTGTGCAGGAGGTTGAGAGGTACCAGCTATGGATTTTTGGGCTCACTTCCATACATAGCTTGGGCTCTGGAACCCAGCTCCTCAAGAGGGGCTGGACCCTTTGCTACTCTGGACTTGCAAAGGTTGAGCGGCAGCGGGCTAGTGTGGAGTTTACCCTGGTGAAAGAGAGGGTTGCTCTCTTGCACCTCCTGGTCCAGGATAGGTCTCTGGCGGTCATTTGTGCCTACGGACTGAACAGCAGTGCAGAGTACCTGGCCTGCTTGGAGTCCCTGGGATGGGTACTTGATAGTGCTCCAACTGGGGACCCCATTGTTCTACTGGGGGACTCACATTGTCAGTAATGCCTGGAGGGGCATAATTGGGAGGAACGACCTCCCCGATCTGAACCTGAGTGGTGTTTTATGACTGGACTTCTGTGCTAGTCACAGTTAGTCCATAATGAACACCATGTTCAAGCATAAGGGTGTCCATGAGTGCACCAGCTCTGTACGACCGGAGCCAGAGCTTGGTCTGCATT
>JAOXYL010000052.1:18904523-18920887 GCA_028564955.1 Terapon puta
TATAATGCATTAATGTATTCTATGCAATACATATTCTTTTTCTGTCTGTGGCCACATTTTAGGGAGAATGTATTATGCAGCAGTAACATCAGCTCTTTAATTTGTGCAGGTTTTAAGGTTATGTCTGATGCCTCAAAGAAATTAAAGGCCTACTCTACAAAGTGCTACTCTACAGAAGCTAAGAGCCGCTGCACTTACAATTTGTTTTTAATGTTGTTATCTTAAGATCGTGAGTCATGTCATGATCTTAATATTTGTTTTTAAACACAAGCTTTGTTATCTTGAGACAATGAGAAAATTACTCCTCATCACAAGGACATAATTGGTCATTTTTTATATGCAATCCAGTCATGGAGCCTCCCTGACAGTGATGACAGTGATCTTGAAGGTTGAAATCAGCTGTTGTCAAATGAACCCGACACCTAATTTGTAGTAGTACAACTTAGCTTTGTTATTTTTAGAGGTAATTGATATGTGATCTCAAGATAAAGGCATTCAAAAAAATTGCAAGCACGGCCATTTCCGGCTTCTGTACTACTTTTGCATTTTGGAAGAAAATAAATAATAATAATAAACAGTGATTAGAGTTTTACAACAGAGCAAATGTCATTATCTTAATCATTAACTCTATAGAAAGAGTTTTGCCAATAACATTTCTATATTGATTGTGAAACAGAATTACGAGTGCTTTTCCAAGTTTCTTGCACAAAACTATGTGACAGTGTTGAGACAAGCAGATGAAAGGTTTTATCCCCCATCAGAACATGTTTCTTCTTTTCTTTGAAGTCACAAATGGAAAAATGTACGGCCCTAACATGAGGTTTCTGCCGTGGCTGTCTGTTTGTTTGTACTTCTGCACACCTTGCCAGAATTTAAATAGCTGCTTTGGTTTGGTTTGATTATATCCTAACAGTCACAGTATCAGCGCCACAGAATAAGTTATGCTGGACAGTTAAATACCTCAGCAGGGTTTCATTTTACTTAGCAATTTTGAAATTCTTCTCTCCCTAGTAATAATACTACAAACACAAGTAATGTTCAAATTCATTCCATGGTAAGAGTACCATTGTTTCTACAATAATGATAACAGATGTGCTTATTATGGCATACACAGTGTTCTATTAAATAGGGTCAAAGTATTTTTTTTCCTAAAAAATTAATTTCGTAAGTAGAGGTACCACTGTATTAGAAAATATTCAATCGCATTGCAGAACTTCAGAGGGTAACTTTGTCTTGCTTTGTGTCAGCGTCTCCTTTTCACATTCATCAAACATTGTACAATTAAGAACACATTTCTGCCAGGTCCAGAATCAGCCCTGTTAAACGACACCTTTGCCCTTCATTTTCATTTTCCTGGAGGCCTGAGGACCTCATTATTCTGCAGCACTGATTTTTGTGCAACTTTGGCTTTATAGTGTGAATTTTGCTGAAGATAAGTGGGGTATAATTTCTGATATCTAGATAATCAGTTCCTTGCAAGCAAAAAAAGTTACCAGTTTAATTAGGACGACAGAATCTGCAGCTCACATTCATTAATAAACCCTGACTGGTAGAATCTAGTTGTTCTTTTTTGAATAGCTGTCCTTTTCGAGCATATTTAAGTTTACTTTAAAAAAGAAAAGCTTAATTTATTATTTGTTCAATTAAAATGGATGGCAAAAGCCAAGGTTATAAAAACAATATATAAATGTAACTGCTGGGATCCAAATGTCCTGATTAGCTGGTGGAAGGATGAAAACACTCTTATTTCTACCAGTAGATACTAGCTCAAGTGCCCACTGAGGAATCAACATAACCATTTGCTGTTTCGGTGCTCAGTGATCACCATACATTTATGGTTACATCACATACATCCTGCATCTCCCCCTTACTGTCACACTCCCATAATTCTTAGTATTCATTTTAAATGTGTAAAAGTTTCATTCATTTATCGTGTGAACCTTAATAAAGCAACCCGGTTTAGATGAGGCTCTTTGGGGGATGATAGGGAAGGGACCTTTTTTCCGAGAAGTCCGTCTTATACAACAACAATCACAATCTTATGCAATCACCTCTCCGTGTTAGCAAATAGATATTCAAGAGCCCACATAAGTCATTTCACATGTATTATGTATGGAAAGGTTCAACCTACACTCCATGGTAGATGCCTTGACTATTAAAGCTACATAATGTAAAAAAAAAAAAAACTTAAATCTGACGGGTAAATATGAGGTCTTGCTCAGTGGGTGTTTCACTCTGTATTTTCTTTGCACTCTCCATTGTCTCTTTTTTCTTTTAAGACATAGTTTTAAACCTGCAGTAGAGGACCTGTGTAAAAATAAAACTTAACATATTAGTATATATAACACATATATTAACTGTCACTGACTGTATATGATAAGACACAAGAATCTCCAACGCCTGAATCAAAACAACCAATCAGAACACAGTATCTAACAAATTGTCAACCAGTGTTTCTACACAGGCTGGTGAGTTCAGCTCTACCGCACATATGCTAACTTTGTCAGGCGCTGTATCTTCAGGGTGTGAGTAGACACAATAGCTGACAAACGTGCATGAGAAAACTGCAACCCATCGTTTCTTTGTTAACAGCTTTCAAGACAAATACGAGTAAACAGAGACAGAACAATAAATAAAAGCGTATTTCATGGTTCTGCCCCGTGCCTCCGGTGTTGTTCTGGTGTTTTTCCCTCCCTAGGCCTTTGTGCTCCTGTTTGTCCCGCTCATTGTGATCTGCATTAGTTATTTCTCGCTCCCTGCCTTTGTCTTTGTCTGCTTTCAATTTTGTTATGCACACCTCCTGTTTTATTTTGTAAACTTACTTCTCATATATTTACCTCCTGCCCCTTTGTGCTTCCTGCCTGTTTGATTTCGTGCTTTGCCCCGATTAGTTTCACCTGTCCCTCATTAGTCCCCTTAGCTGTCTTCCCCATCAGCCCCATTACACATATCAGTCACTCGACTTTGTTCTTTATCAGTTTGTTAGTTTTATCATGCCTCTGTGTGTTGCTGTGCTCTCCCTCACTCTCCCTCTTTGGTGACCCGCCTATATCTGCTTGTCTAATCCTACTTGAACTTCTTGTCTGATCCTGCCGGTAAGCCAAGCTCTCTAATAAAACCAACTTCATCTGTATCAACTCTGCCTCAGAGCTGTCTTACATTTGGGTCCACACTGTTCCACACACAACAGCAAGCTAAAAAATATGAATAAAATAATATAATAATAGAACGACTCTGCAGAGAGGGGAGGGACCTGGAAGTTGTGCTTCAAATTTTCAAACTAAGCCTGGTTGGGTTTCGATCATATGGATGATGGAGGTGAAGAGCACTGTCTAACACATTGCTTCAATATCTCCCAAAGCTGTTCAGTTTGTTTGAGATGTGGTGACTGTGAAGGTCACATCATTTTCATCCCCATCAAAGCATTCAGTCTATGGATGTGGGCATTGTCATCCTGGAAGAGACCACTCTCATCAGGGTAGAAATGTTTCATCAGAAGATAAAGGATCACTCAGACACCAGATCCCCTTTCTCTCAGGGTCACTCAGGCTTTTTGCGTCACCTGTCTCCATGAAAATGTGAACCACAGCAAACCTCATAAAGTCTCAACACCAATTGCACCGGTTGTTTTCATCCTGACATGCACACTGGCAGCATATTGGAGGAGTCATCACTAATGACACATCACGGTCTTATTCATCAGACATGTAGACTCTACAAAAAAGCAGCAATGTCATATCTCTCACTCGCCAGAACAGCACATCTCAACTTCTTTTGTCTGTGGGACAAATCTGGTGTTATTCTGATGTGAAATGATGTAATGCTGCATGATGCAGATGCTGTGTCACAATTTACTGTATGCAACCTGCTTGCCTTTGGATTGGAAATACTCACGTTCGGTCACACTTACCCCATACAAAAACATCAAAACTTTCAAAAGCAGCTATAAAGGCAAGGAACAAAATTTCATAAAGAAAACCTTGCAATCTCCATGGGTGAGTCCATTTTCACTGCACCTTTGTTCTTTCAGTTTGAACATTTATAAAACACTTACCAGCATTGATCCTGGCTTTACTGCTAACTCTCGGGATCAACTCAAAATGTGTCAAGGCTACATTTAGATTTGCTTATCTCAAGTGCTGAAACAAACTACAGATGAAGCATAATTTTCCCCTGTGGCACTATAATGATATTATAGATCTTTCCAACAAAGATTAAAACTGTAGTCATTAGGATTGAGAAAAGATTAGATTTTGCTTGAAAATTTGAATGAGTACAACTTCCAGCTACCTCCCTGTCTCTTTACCGTGGGTTCCTGCTCCCCTCCACAGCCTCTCCCTGCAGTCACTTTGTCTGCTGCTTTCTTTTTTAGCTTACTCTTCTGTTTACTTGCGTTTTGTAAGTTTTCTCAGTGCTTGTATAGCCACCACTGTGTCCTGTGTGTGGAGCATGGAGCTGAGCACAGCATATGTAGGAGCAGTGATTGACAATCTGTCTGATACTGATAATGATTTTCTGTCTCAAGAACTATTGGAGGCAGTGACAGTTTTAGCAAATATGACTTAGACATTTTTTTAAACAGATTGCCTACTTTAGCTTTAAGCTACTGCAGAGAAATAACAGGAGACGATACACAATGGGTTTCTGTTATGCAACTGTTTAACCTTTTCTCCCCATCACCTAATCATTTGCATAATCCCTAAATGAGTAAATGCAAATCAAAAAGCTGTACATCATACTTTAACCTCCTTTATATCATTTATATGACATTAAATAGAAATGTGTAATGTGACCCATACTATGAACAAGGTAAACAAAGTATTTGACGTCATCAGAACAGCCCAGCTCATTGTTTCTTTTGTGCAATTTCAGGTGTTCCTGCAGTTTTTGTGGCAGTGTGGGCGATTGTCAGGGCAACGCTAGCAGATGCAAGGTGAGAGAGCAAAACCACACTGTTTAAATGCAGGTCTCCTCTTACATCAGAAATCCTTTTTTTAAGGTCAAATATAAGTGATAAATTTGAATATAAACATGGAAAAATGCTTAATTGTGATGACATTTGAATCACCAGCGAAATTGAATTAAATATGTACAATTTAATTAGCAAGATAATTGAGAATATATCCTTCTTGGTATGTGGAATATAGGGACACCTAAAATACTAATGAGACATCAAACTTTATACCCATATGGGATCCTTTAAACATTTCAAAACCACAGGCCTGCATTTTCTCCTGTAGCAGCCTCCACTCCCCTGGGAAGGCTTTCAACAGGATTTTGGATGCAGGGGTTTGCTCCCATTTCCACAATGAGGCCTGGCTTCCAGACAGTTTCCTCAAAGCTGTCAGATGAAGTTGAGGTCAGGGTTCTGTGCAGGCCAGTCATGTTCTTCCTCACCAAACTCAGAAAATCTGGTTTGACCATCCCAGCTTCAGCTCTCAGGTTTCTTTAGGCTACCTTGATTGGCTTTAGCCTGGTCTGTCTGTAAGCTGATAACTAGCTTGACTCATAGAAGAGTGTGCGTCATGCTGTCTGCGTGTGGTTCATGGTACGTTTTCTACAAACGCAGAAGAGATTCATTTTCCACAACAAACTTACCAGACATCATATGTTACAGAGGCCAATCCTTTTTTTTAAAAAAGCGATGGCTTGACCACTAACATGTGAAAACACCTGTGAATTAAGCTACCAGTCAAGTGGATTGATCATACTTGGTCATGTATTAAATAAGTAGTGTACTACAGTACCTATCCATTTAATTTCTTTATGTTAATGTAATATAATATATGCATGAGCAATAAAAAAAAGAAAATATTAAGTTATAATATCATCCCTTAATGTGATTTTACCCACACAGACGTGATCACCGTAAGTGGTATCAGCTGCATTACAAAGGTCTACCTTCATTATCCATTTGCAGGAAAAACCATCAGAGGTTTCAACTGTTGAGCTGAGTGCTGATTTTAATCAATTGTGATGAAATGGTATTTCCTGCCAAGGTGGCCTCACGCAGCCCCATGACCCTGAAATAATAGGTAGATAGATTAATTTCATTAATTTGTATTCTGCTCAGACTTTTTACAGTCTCTGGGTGATATTTTTACATAGTTAAGGAAATATGAATTGTTATAAGTTATGTTATTATTATTATTGTATTATTAATACATATGCAGCCCAGATCTTATTAGAAAATATCCAATGAATTTGTTTGTCTTTTTCAGATTTATTGTTTTTAAATGTACATCTTTGCTGTTTGGTTGTAGCCATGGGGTTGTTTTTTTTGCGAAGAGCCTGACTTCATCTCAGTGTCTTTGAGTGAACGGTGGACTTCAGGTCAGTTTGTACTCTGTGACCTGAGAAAAATTGAAAGTCTGTACACATTTAAAAACAGAGACAGTATATTACAGCACTGCACCAAAGTTTCTGTACTGTTTTTGCTACTGTGTCAGAGAGGACTTGAATGAACTGTGGTAGCTGTTGAGGCTGCGGTGATGTTTTGGATTGTGTTCTGTTGAGTGGGGGCTGCTGTTTTTCTGGTTGTTAGATGGCGCAGCTATGACTTATTACCTTTGCTCTATAGTAAATTAGGGCATTACACATTTTGTTCCGGGTTTCCTTTACCCCGTGTTACCACATTTGATATATCATATTTGATGTTTGAGTGGGTGGATATTTAAATGAGGTAAATATTTAAATGAGGTAAATATTTAAATGAGGTCATCCTTCCTGCTCTTTTTGTCATATCTGTATTTTCCTTTTGTATCTGCTTCTGCTTGCATCTGTTTTTCATTTCACCTGTCTCTGATTCCTGATATCTTCTCTGGGCTTATTTTTCTGATTCTTATGGTAAATGTTATTTGTGTATTTTGACATTTGATTTTGTTTTTTAAATCTAGCTCTTTTTCAGGTCTGCCATTTATTTGCTACTATCTAACTACTCAGCCTGTCACATCTTTCTGTGCACCACCAGTATGCTCACTGCCTTCTTTTTTTACTGTGCTCCTTCATTAACCTTCTTCTCTAACCTCATCCTCTGCATTTGTGTCAACTGCAGATGTTGGGAATTAAGCGCTGGTAACATTAAGTGGATCTACCAGGTTCCCATCCTGACAGCTATTGGGGTAAGGGAGTGAGTGTGAAATACAGAGTTAGTGAGTGTGTTTGATATGAATATAGGTTGAGAAGTTGCAAAGAAATTTGCAACTGCCACAGATGGCCGAACATACATACATTTTATTCTCCTTTTATTGCTGGCCAGTCATCTTTCAAGCTGTGTCATGCTATGACTTTTACTAGTGTCCCACAGATTTTGTTGTATGAATACAAACTGCTTCTCGCCCCTGGACCTCACTGTTTGCCTTCAACCCACGATGCTGAAGCCGCATGGAAGAGTGGTGAAACATCTGCAGCTAAAACGTCTCTTCATTTGTCTTTGACTCATGAAGTTCTGACCTGCATGACTGAGGAGGCTAGATGTTGGGCACTTTTTCATTCACTGAGATAAGAATATACATGTCCTTGGCTCGGGATCGAGCTTTAGTACCAACCACAATGTGTCTGAGTGTTAGAAACTGGCATGTAAAGCTGCCAGACTCTTTGGCTTATTTGGCTTATTATTTGTTTAGTCTAAACCAAGAATCTTTTCAGACAAACTGAATTTTTTGGGTTTTTTTGTGTGTATTTTGTTTTGGCACATCTGCACCCACCTGGAAGGTTTACCCTGTTTCAACTCTCCTTTTTCAGGTTCTGCAGGCTGACAGGCTGATATTGGGTGATTCACTCTTTTGAAACACTGATGATTTCTTATCATTTCAGTTGTCTACATACTTACTCCTGTAATGTGTCAGTGCAGCTACAGTTGTATGCTGTATCCTGTGAACTGATGGCCAACAAAGAATGGAGGTGATAGCCAATCAAACAATCTCACATTTTTAAATGGTAAAAAAAGTCTCAGAAAACATGTGAATGTGTTATATGAGTTTCAAAGAGCCAATTACTGAATAATCAACACCTTACGAGAGCATAGCTAACTAAAGCAAAAATATCTGAGGACGATTAACCCTAAGACCGAGAGTGACCTCAGAGTTGAACATACAAGTTTTAATGGTCTCAGGGTTATACTAAAACAGGAAGGAGCAACAAAGTGGTGAGATACATTTTTAAAAAACAAAGAAACAGAGAGAAAATCATTAAAGTCTGAGTGTAACTTTTCTTATCTGTTACTGGGATAAATGATGCAAAATGAGAGGATTCTTCTCCTTCAACTACATGTATACGTTTGCTGCAGGGTTTTGAAACTGGATAGTAAAAATGTAACTGTGACAGTGTTGATAATGTAAAGATCAAGCAAGTAAGTAACTAAAATATTTAATGTGTTATCTGTTTACAGATAGCATTAACTTTCATATTTATCGAGTTATCAAGTGTGATGAATATGTAGAACGTGCTTTCTCTCATCTCTTGATGTTCTAATTCTTATTCTAATGAGCTTCATGGCATCAAACATTAGTATGTGTCGCCAATGCAAATCATGAAAACCAACTAGATTCAGCAACAGTCTGTCTCTGTCTTTTACCCTGTATACTGCGTACAACTCCTCAACAAGTTGGGGATTTTAGATGTTGAGTCTGCTATGAAAATAGTAATTAAAGAAAACAGAAGATGGAGAGTGTTCATGCAGTGTCTTACTGTGAGTCCCAATTTTTTGGTCATGTAAATGACCACCACTGCTGAGCAACTACTGAAAAAAATTACGTGTTTGTTGAAAGACGAGTTCTCACTTGACTGGATTAGAAACCTTCCACAGATTTGAAGCAGAGTTTCTTTATGAGAAGTAATGTCCTGCTGGCTCACAAAATACAGGAAGTATCTGCCCAAAGAAATAAGACCAGTATTCAGTAGTATCAATTCAATTTAACAATCCTGGCGCACTAATTCAGAGAATTACTTGTAATTACTTTTGTAATGTGTCCAAAGCTGTTGAGAACTCTTGAGATTAAGTTAATAAAGTTGATATTTTTGTGTCCTTGTAAAATGTAACTTTATGGCTCATGATAACTGACAGCGCTGTTATAACTAATCATTTAACAATTCAGGATTTAAGTGATAACCACTCAGTTGCTCTACCGCTTTAATCCAGACTGCACAAATCTGATGCTGACTACCTTGAAATTTTGTTTACTAAAAAAGCAAATCCTAATGTTCTCAGCTGTTGATCATTATCGAGAGTAGAGCGCACAGAGTCCAGTTTTAACTTGACACAGTCTTTCTGTAACGTTTAGAATTGTTTATGGCATTCTGCGCCTGTTTTTATGCTCCTTCTGTCTATTTTCATGTTAAGCACTCAGTATGTGTCATTTCATTTTATAAAGCACTTTGAACTGCATTTCTGTGTAATGAAATATTCAACTTAAATGATAAACAGCTCATTAAAGCAGTTAGTAAAACTACAAATAATAAATGATAAACTGAAACTCAATAACTAAACTAATTAAAATAATAAACACTAAATATATTAATAAATATTAAATATAGTGGTGAAGGAGTATTTATCCTTCCACCACTCAAATGTGTAAAATGGCTTTTAATGGCGTTTTTTTTTTTTGCAAAGGTCAAAGTCCCACCTTCTTTATTGAAGAATATGGAAGTTATCGTTATCGTTATCGTTATGGACACTGCTACTACTGCTTCATCACTGAATGCAGTTGTCTTAGCTAAACATAATCCATATCGAAAAAGCTACAGAGCTGCAGTTTGTGAAACAGCCAGGAGGGCTAACCACTGAATAAATAATTTTGAAGCCCTGTGTTAATTTTCAGTCAAAGATCACACCACAGGTGCTTGGTGGCAACAGCAGTGCTTGGCACAGCTCTAGTAAGACAGTTTGCCACTTTCTGTCTTTTTACCAACATAATGCAAATGTCAAACAAAGCCCTCTGGACCCAGATAAAATGCAGTGTTGCAGAATGTCTGGACGTTTGGTTCTCCCTGTCCTGACACTGAGCTCAGACGTTTCTGAGCTCTCTTAGCCACGTGGGTGATGTGAGGTCTCATCATTGTTTTAAATCTGACATATTACAGTTCTCACAGCGTCAGGGGATGCTAGCCGTGGGTGTACATAGTTATATTTATAGAAACTCGAAGGGACATCTTATTAGCTGTCAAGTGCATGATTTGACATTGTTTACAAAGATGTGATCATACATAGAAATGATTCTATTGATGATGACTATAGACCCAGTCAATGGTCTTCATGTGACTAATATTTATTAAAAAAGAACTTTTCTGTGTGTAAGTTCTCAATCTAAATCTGGTCTTTCTTTAAATCAAACATACTGCATACCCTCATACCACACTTTGATTTCTGTCTGTTCATTCATATGTGATAACAATGTCAAAAAGATGAGGAGAGAAAGAGGGAAGAGAAATTTATTCCACTCATGTCAATTGTGTTTGTAGAGCTTTAGTAAAATGCTTCAAATCAAAGCTCTGTCATGTTTGGCACTGTTACTCTTGTGTATGTTGTATGTGTTATCTGGAGCTGCATTTGTCGGTAAATTCTCTTTTAGACTCATCCAAGTGGATTCAAAGGATGATGTAGATTCAGAGGTCTACGTCTAAGGCTGTGGAAAAAAATAATCCTTAATTTGCATCTTTCCAATTACTTTGCCTCAGCCTCATTAAAGTCTCTGAAGAAATCCTGGAACTTGGCAAAAACAAAGAAGTAGATTTTGTTCCTAGCGGTTACTAAAAATGAATTGACTCCACAAAATACTACAATGTGTCTGTTATGTTTGTTGCAATTTAATTCTGAACACTAACACTGGTGGGTGACTAAAAATACATATCATGCTTGTCTGTTTTTGGTGATGTTGTTGATCTGAAAAAAGATTAGAGACCACTCTGCTAGGTATTGTAATCTACTGAATACTCAGCATACTGAAGAAAGAGGCGATAACTGGAAAAGGTCCAACCGAGATGTTTATCATCTTATTCATGAGTTTTTATTTTACTTTTATTTAATTGAAATGCAGCAAAACAATGTGTCTTTTTTCACATTTGTAATTCAGATTTCTTATTATCCATATATGTCAGTTTCAGTATAGTGACAGAATCTAAGGGCACTTTCATGTGCTGCACAATTTATAAATGTTTTGTATCTCTTTTGTTTCAGCTTAACTTCATCCTGTTTGTGAACATTGTACGAGTGTTGGCGACTAAAATTCGAGAGACAAACGCAGGGAGATATGACACCAGGAAACAGTACAGGTTTGTACCCAATGATGGTAACTATAACTTTGTCAGACTTTGACAGAAGTTGTGTGCTGCAGAATTGGCCAGCCTCTCTACATGATTGCTCATTTTAATTGGTAATGAGGTTCTGCAAGTACTACACTAGTTCACAAGTTCATCTCTTGATTGACTGGCAGCACAAGTGAACCACTCTTTTATACACACATTTTTGTTCTGAAAACAGAACAGATGAATGCTAGTCATTTATTTTGGTGATTAGAGACGACATAATAACTTTATATTGTTGAGATCAAGTGGAGTAACCAGGTTTCTGCCAGATTGCATTGTTGTTGCTATGAGATGTAACTGTTTGGTGTAGACCAAGAACTCTCGACCTCATCTCTCCGCCAGATGTTTTGTATTATGCTAGGATGGAAGTCATTTTTAATCTTATAAAATAAAGCTGGTGTATTCTCTATTTTTATCTTCCATCAGCTTTAAAATCAGGTCAGAAATATCAGGTTTCATTTTTGAATTGGTAAGGTGCTTTCCAGAAAACATTGCTTTTGCTCATTGTATTCTAAAAGTAGTAAATTGTGCATTGAGAACTACTTTATTAGAATTTTAATTCTTAATTTTGATCTTAGTCAGTGACTTTTCCTGTAGGGCTGTTGTGACTTTCAAAACTTTGTGGTTTTAAATGAATTCACTTAACAATTGTTGACATTGACTTGATATGAAACTAAGATGGTATAAGTAAGTACAGCTACAGCCTAACAGAGATAGCTAGCACAGGACTAAGTTAGATTTGTCAGTGAAAACGCAGTTTTTGGTCACTGTCTTTAACCCATACATACAGTATAAACACAGAGTCAGTAAATGGACAGACAAGCAGACTTACCATAACTTTTATTCATAAGACAAATCCAAGGCCTAATCCCAACGCTGATGAAGATTGAACCCTAAAATGTTCCCACAATGTGACTATGTAAATAAATCTATGTCCCCACAACATTAGTAACACATGTTGAAACACAACCACACACACATACACGCACACACACACACACACACACACACAAACACACACACACACACACAAACACATAAAGTGTTCTAGCATTTTCACATCTGCAATTATCACTATTATTCTCCCCTGCTGGTGCTGGCATCAATGTGTCAGATAAAAACACTCTAATTACAGTGTATTTTCAAAGAAGAGTACCGTATTGAATGCTGCATGCAACATTGCTTTGTGAGCATGAGCAGACTAAACTGACTAAACTACTGGTCAGAACAAATGACAGGGATTGGCTGCAATAAACTGGAGACAAACTGGAAGATGAATTTAAGCCAAATACAGCCCATTTTAAACATGTATATGTGAATATGTGTGCGTGAGCGAAAATAATTGTCTGCATAACTGTCTTGGAAAATGCAAGTGAATAGAACTCGCAAAGACTCATTTTTAAGGTTGATTACACCGAGCTACCAACAATATGAAAACTCTAGTAGTTTGCTGGAAAACAAAGAAGGGAAAAACTACAGTTGCTTACAGCTTTTTATTTTCATTGCTCCAGTAAATAGTTCTGATACAACTCAACATTATCATGGAACAGTTTAATGACCATGATTGAAGACATTGGGTTTATTATTTTTTTTTGTCACTTTACATATCATGGCTTACAGTAGTGTTAAAATTACACATAATTTAAACACCCAGTGATATGGGCGCTTAAACAAAAAGCATGAATATGTCACTTTATTGGATAATGGTAAAAAGGGAAACCAAATAAGTTGTGAATTTTAATTGCCAGCTTTTGAGATGTTTACTATAGCCGCTGTTGAAGCAACAGTGAGGAAGAGAGATAACATGAGGCAAAACAAGGTTGAATTACATGTTTGAAGTCATGTTGCATATTTCAAATGAAAGAAAATGTAATTGCTGAAGGATATTGAAACTGACTGTGCCTTACATCTTGGATTGCAATACATTACCCCTTTCTATCTGGGGTGAACCATCATTCTTTATTTTCCTAATTAAACCTGAAATGCTAAGAGGCATTGGACCTATTGTTTGGAGGGGCGAACCTCTAAACCAAAATTAACATAAATATGTAGCCTTTAAAATATTATGATTTGTTTTTGTTTTGCAGCATCCAATTGCATGTAAGTATTTAGCCTGATAGTCTGGCATGGTTGAAATATGGTTTCCAGTAGAATTAATTGACAGTTAGTTATGCTAATAGTGAATTGAAATTCAAACGCACGTGAAAATAGAGCTGCCACAGAGGATTAATGTCACAGCCATAGAGAACACAAGACTGCTCACTTCACTCCTCTGCTGGAGGATTTCTCCAGAAGTATCAGTCTGCTGAGAATTAATTGCTGGAACTCGGTTCAATGAATGAGTACATATATTGTCAAGTAGTTTAAAGTTCATCATCAGATCTGGGTTGCTATGGTTGTCATGCAGCAACCTTTAAAGTGTGTCTGTGTTCAAGGATGAAACAGTCCTTCCTGACGTTAGCTGAGTGTGGATATTTCAATTCTGTTTGCAGAAAAACAGCCAAAAAGATACACTAAATATTTTTTCCATTCAGGAAGGGATCAAGCTGTGGCTAGAGATAATCCGTATGGTCTTCATGAAATAAAAGGAGGCAATTAAGCCCTCTGTATCTCAGCAGGGCTTTCTAAGATGTTGCTAGTTATTTGATGGATGATATTAGTTTGAACAGGAGACAGATGAACTGTATATGCATGCTTTTACCATTCTACCATTCACCAGGTTTACCATTGCTTGTTTGCAGTCCTCTTCTGGTCACACGTAACACATTTCCTTCAGGGTGATATAATATTCTGGTTGTATGCTGCCAATCAACTTTAGTCTGTAGTAGAGAAAAATTGTTAGTTGGTTGGTTAGCAAATGTAAATGAAAATTTGTATTTTCTTACTTGTAAGGACTTACTTGTAAGGTTTTTACTTCCAGCTGCAGTATGAAGTTATGAAACAATGGTCCATTGGATTATTTCTCTCTTGTTTAAATGCGATCACAGTATTAACCTTGCAAAACTTGCGAACATACAGCACTTCAAAATGAAACTGGTAGCGATCGAAGATGTAAATTTGGCAATGTGAACGTATGCTGTACTGTACAGGAGACACGGCATGGGGAAGATTGATTGACAATGGTCTACATTCCCTTAGGCAATCGGGAAGAACACAATGCGCTGTAAAAAAAAAAAAGAAAGAAAAGCTATGCAAAATTTCAAGTCTGTGAAAGGTGAATCGCTTTATAGCAACGGACCACTGTATTAAAGATACAGTATGTCACCAAGAGGAAATAGAACCTGATAAAATAGTTTTACAAAACAAACTCAGAACACCTGTCACTGAATTCCTGAATTTGTTGTGTAGATTAGCAGACTGGATTCAGACTGAATTCCCAAAAAATGAACAAAGATAAAACAAAACTGTTATATCCTTTGGGAAGTAGAGACCCAGAGTTAGTTTGCAGGATTTTTATTGTAAGTTCCCCAAACACTGAGCCTGAATGATAAGCAAAAGAAATGTCCCTGTACTTCAGTGTTGCAGTACTCACGCCTTCATATTCCCTCAGACATCCCCTCCTGTACTTCTGTGTCTAAACTCACAGGCTCATCTCAAGTTTGTGGAGAGGCATGTGAGCTTGGCAACGAAAAATCATTATTGATCCCAGTATCCAGTGTGCGAGAATCAAACTGGTATCCACTGCAACTGGTTCTAATTTATCTCCAGACAGTATTAACTGCTTGCTCTCACTGTGTTTGATGTTACTTCATTGTTTTCAGACAAAGAAACCTGCATTTCAAACATTTTTGTTTTACATATCTGAAGGTGGCCTACAGCTTATACCACAGCACACCATGTCTTCAGGTTATTCTGAAAAATAATACCATCCCCAATAAAGAACTGAACATTTTCCAGGTACATATATTAAACTCACATTCACTTTTACCTACAATCAGTATTATTTATAGAATACACAGATGGTACATATTGGTGTATGTGTTGGTAGAGTGCAGAACAGTACATGGGAGGAATTCCTGCTTTAAATTGGCTGTCATTTGGCTGCATAGGTGTTCCTCTGTTTTCCTGTGAATCTACAAAGACTTTGTAATCTTCAATGAAAAAAAATCAATGATTATGTATGATGTATATTTTAGATGTGTTATGTGTCATATTTGAAAAATGGCATTACTTTATGATAATCATCCTAAAATATTGATATTGGCATCAATCCAATAAAATCCCAATCAGTTGAGTTTGTCTCTGTGTAAAAGTTTACATACATATGTGTGTGTGTTTTTCTCTGTCTCCATAGGAAACTGGCGAAGTCCACCCTTGTGTTAGTGCTGGTGTTTGGCATCCACTACATCATCTTTGTTGGGATGCCTCATACGTTTGAGGGACCAAGCTGGGAAGTCCGCATGTACTGTGAGCTGTTCTTCAACTCCTTTCAGGTACTTTCTGAGATGTTAAGCTATACACAATGTATGTTTTACATAATGTATAGAAAATCATCTGCCTGGAAAGAGCAAACAGTCTTATAACCATGAGCCAGTGCAGAGGTGGGCTGGTGTATGTTCAGTAGTGGATCACTGATCGTAGTCTGTGTCTCCCTCTCTGGACTGTCACATTGTAATCTTTAACATTTTCATTTGATGGTTTGGGACTAAGTACAATTATCGTCCTTAAATTTTTCTGGGTCACTGTCAGTCTGAGTGAGTCAAGACTGCACTTCATTATTCAGGGAAGGAGCTTCATAATTAAATTGTGTCAGTGTTGTAATTTGTCCTTGACTAAGTTTAAATGAGCGATGTCAAACTATGTGCAAACTTTCTTATATAATAACTTAAGTACACCTCATACTCAAGCTGTTTACTTCTAACTTTAGCATACAAAACATGTTTGCAGGTGTTGATTAGATATTTCAAACATTATAAATGAATTCTCAGTTTTACCATGAATTGCCTCAGTGTAAAGATTGAAGCGGTAAATCAATGCTTATGTAGAAATGACACATCCCTATCTTATACATGGATATTCTTTTCTTGGTTTTCTGTCGGCTTCCACTCTTTGGTCAAAATTGT
>JAOXYL010000052.1:19071676-19081994 GCA_028564955.1 Terapon puta
ACACACACACACACACACATTAATACACAGAAAGCCCACTACATCATTACATTGAACTAAAACCAAGCTCTCAACAGTGTCACAAATCTCTTTCCACCCTTTAGGCAACACAAGCTGCCAAAAAGCCCAAGAGTGAAGGCAATCAATTGACGGACAACTCCTTTGGTGGGCCTTCCATGCTCCAAGTTCAAGGTGAACCCTCGCTCCCTGGAGTCTCCACCAACCCAAGTTTTTCCAAAGCAGGTGCTGCCTTCACCGTTTCCATGCCTGGGCAGTCTGGAGGTGCACCATTGTCTCTGGACACCTTGGCTGGCACATACAATCCTGCTAGCCACAGTGAGTGGCCCCAGGGTAACCAGAGCCTGGCAGGCTACACTTCCACTTGTTTAAAACAGGAACCTCTCAGCATCCCTCACCAAGAGCCCACACTGTCTTTGCAGACCTCCACTTCCTCTTTGCTTCAACATCCACCGGTATACAGGACTGAGAAAACACTAGATTTCAATCCTCTCAAACAGGAAACAAAAGGAGCTGGTGGGAGTGGCAAACATCAGCTACCACCTCAGTCTGCCTACCTTCCACCAGCTCAGCCTCCTCCACCCCCTTCTTCAGCACAGAAGTTGTCTCTAGATAAATACAGAGAGAAACATGCTGCAGAACTTGCTGTCTCTGGACAGAAACGTAGTCATGAACAGCATGGAGGAGTTATGGATTGCGATGTGAGGGGGGGTGTGTTGTCTTCCTCCTCTTCTACCTATGCACCATCCTCTACGAGCCAAGTAGACCACAGAAAACACTCACAGTCTCACCAAACATCCCTTGTTGGTGGCAGCAGCGCCACTGCCTCCCCAATGAAAATTAAAGCTCCATCCTCCTCAGCTTCGGGGCAGGACAGACGTCATCACAGTGACAAACGGGACAAAGGCTCGCTTAAGCTCCGCCTGGCTGTCCCCGGGTCTGGTGGCGGCTCCCAGCAGGATAAAAGTGGCCAGCCGAGCAAAGATGAGCTCAAGATGAAGATAAAAGTTTCATCATCGGAGCGTCACAGCTCATCAGATGAAGGCATGGCTGCCAACAACAACAAGAGTAAACATTCCAGTCCCCTGGTGAGCAAGGAGAAACAACACCATGGACCAGATCACAACCTCCATCGCCACCACAAGCACAGTCACCCTCATCCGCACACACACAGTGGGAATGGGCGAGGAGGCACGGAGGGTCCAGGCAGTGGGGGGAGCCTTCTACGCGGCCCGCCAGGATTGGTCAGCATGGAAGGGACTACGCTCGGTCCTCCCGGATCCACCTCTTTGTCTTCGTCGCGCAAGAGAGCGTACCCCGAGACCAGCCACAACCACCACCCTTCCTCCTCATTCTCCACTTCTTGCTCTAAAGTGAGCAAAATCTCCAAGGGTGGCACTGGTGCTGCAGGTACTACATCTTTTTCTTTCCCCTTTTTTCCTCCTTGCTCCTCTCCTGTACTGCAGTGTGTCTCGTCTAGCTTGCAGCTCTATGGCTAACCCCCCCCCTCCTCCTCCTCCTCCTTATTCTTGTTTCTCCTCCTCCCCTCCTGTCACACCCAGGTGGGCTGCGGACCTCTCAGCAGTACCCTCCTCCTAATGAATCACCACATGGGGTGGGAGAGCAGAGACACTGAGTCCACCTCTCTGCAGCCATGGTCAGCACATGGAAATGGCAACAAACTACCCACAGTCTGGACTATGCTCACCTCCTTGTTAAGTGCCCTAGGAAAATAACTCTGTATGTGATGATAAACCCTTTACTGAAAGGCAGAAAAACGTATCTGCAAAAAAAGAAAAAAAAGAAAAGTATTGTTGGACATCTCAATTTCTGAGAGATGAGAAAAATGAAAAATTATGCTTCCTGACTGTCAGATCTCTGGGCTGTGATGATCAGTCCTGTCTTTCTGTTAGTGTGTTGAATTGCTGCTTGGTTCTCCTTCCTCCTCAAATGAGTCTAGGAATGTGCAAAGGTGGATGTGTGTGCGTGCATGCGTGCGCAAAGGTGTGTGTGTGTGTGTGTGTGTGTGTGTGCGCGCATGGTTGTGTGTGTGTGATCTCATCAGGGGGAAGTCCTTCCCTGTACATTTCAGATCTCCATATGGGAAAACAAAAGTATTAGTAAGTACTATAAAAGGCATGGAAGGTGCACTTTCTTCATTTTCCTCCTCCTCTTTTTTTTTTTTTTTTTTAACAAATAATTTAATTAAATCCCATTTCTGCGGTTGTATGGAGGAAACCAGTGGCCAGCTGGAGATGAGTTCAAGTTATGTTTGCTGGCATTCCATTTAGTACTGTTGATGGATGCAATTTTTTTTAGATGTAAAGTTTCATCTCCTCAATTACTTTCTTGTCTTGATTTCTTTTTATACTTAAGTACTGTGCGTATGATTTGCATGTTTCAATCATCAAAGGGATTTAAAAGGAGGACACGTACTCGCTGTTTACAGAAAGTGGAGACAAATGTTCATACGTTTTTGTATGTTTAAAGAAAAGAAAAGCTATACCATGACTACTCAGGTTTGGAGCTGCTTGTAAGTATAACAAAATAACTATAATACCTATAAAGACTTTTATTTTGTTGATCAACGGATTGGGCATCATGGGTGAATGATTGCAGCATTCCACTGGTGTGTGCTTCTAACGGCCTTCCTATAGGGGGCAGTGTACTGTGCTTTTCTATTACAGGAAATATCAGTCAGTGCCCCCAGTAACACAGGCACATCCAACACCTACATTTCACATCAGAGCAATGCAATTTGTACCAAAAATTATTTTTTGGACCTCTAAGTAGACCTTAAGCTGGATGCCAAAGGTTGTGCCTCAAAAAAAAAAAAAAACTGACAAAGACAGTAGTAGTGTGCTATTAAAGTTTACTTAACCCTTTTTACTTTGAAGTGCGTCAGACATAATTTCATAACATGAAGCTGTAGCCCTTAGATGTCAGCCCATGAAGGGGACACTTGTAAGTATTATTGAATCAGTCATTAACAGGGTACTATTTAAAAGAAAAAAGTTTCAGCTCAGTTCCATCCCAGCACAGTTGGCAGACCATTTGGATACAATTATGCATCAGGACCTGCTGGATACTTTGGAAATGTTGAGTATCTGCAATCTAGACATCCCAAATAGGTTCTCTCACATGTCCTCACAATTTGTTTAAATTACATTTTCAGCCATGCACCTGTTCCAGTACGTCTTGACATCAGTTTCATACATTAAACTCTATATTGTTCTCACATCTTAACATGGCCGTCCCCTCTGTTCTTGACTGGATTACTCCTTTAATTCAGAGTGTGCAAATACCCATTAGGCATCAGGCTGGATAGCATGCATCCTCATTAGGGATTTATACCTGGGCACAGAACAAAAGCTATTGTGGAAACATTTGCATAGGCCAGTCTTCCTTTTTTTCTTTTCATTTCAGTATTATGAATAAACTTCAAAGTTGCCACTACCCTGACACCGTAAAAACCATGGTTGTTGCTGTCATGTTTTTTTTTTCATATATCCATAACACTAGAGTCCAGAAAGTACAGAAACTTACTGATTTGCAGGTTTGACTGAGATTACATGCTTTAGTTTTTTTAAAATCGTGGCCTGTCTCTTAAGCACTTCTGCACAATGGTACACCATCAGAGAAAAGCTAACAGGAAATAGATTATCTTCTCTGCACTGACAAAGTAGATTATGGAAGTCCATGAATATTATTGGAATTCCTGTAGTTTGTTACAGTGTATGCTGCAGTATGGATTAGTTGCATGTTTACCAGAGCTTAAACATATAGCACAGATACCTAGAGGTACACTATATATAAGGGTATTTACAAGATTGGCACATTTCTAAGCTTGCTATAGAAAACAACCGAAGACTAACAAATCTGCTTTCTATTCACATTTTATAGGTTCTCTTAATTTACCAAGGGAAATATATAAAAGTGCTTCACATCTAGATCCTTTTAAACTTCATCTTAAGAATCCAGTAACTACAGAGTCATCTTCTGGCTGTACTATAAGCAGTACTTTCCAAAAATGTCTGGGATTCGAGCCTAGTTCCTTGGGCCCCCTGACACACACCACTGGTGAATTTCTAGGGATACGTGGCAGGCCCTCAAAGGGTCACAAAAAATACTTTTTGTTCTGAGACTAAATTTCTAAAAAAATCTAAATTAAATTGATGAATGTCCTGTTGTACTCAAAATGATTCCATCTTAGCGTTAACCACATAGTCCCTTCGGGTGGCCACAGGAGTTCTTCTCCTGTGTTTTCTGAGAGGTCACTCCAGTCTCATTCTGGGGGATGAATGAATGCTTCAGCAGCTGGTCTGCAGATGGCCTTAATGTCTGGTCACTGGAGTTAATTAAAAAGACAAGTATGTAGTTAAAACCACTAAAGATTCAAAGAGAAGGTGAATGCATGAAAGAACTGTGCGATACATTCAACAAAAAGTGCATTCGAGTTTAGGTCTTACCTTGTCAGGCAGACCATGACAAAATCCTTGGCATTATCTGAAAACCCATTCGGTAAGGAGGGCATCAGGCCTCTTTGAGCGCCAATGTAGAACAAGGCAGCCATCTTGTCCATGTGTGCCAGTGGTGGTTTCCCTGTGGCCATCTCAAACACCGTGCAACCCACGCTCCATATGTCTGACTTCCTGCCATACCCAGTCTCGTTGATAACCTGAGGAGTAGAAAAGATGCCAAGCGTCAGACAAGATCAAAAGGGCAGTTATTAGTTCTACATACCAATAAATAAATATGGCTAGAGTCATTAACTCTACCTACCTCTGGTGCCATCCAGTAAGGTGTACCATGTACAGACTTGAGCAGATCTCCGCTGTTGCTTGCTGTGTGGTTCAGGCAGCTGAGGCGGCGTGCGCAGCCGAAGTCTATGAGCTTGATGACACCAGTGGGCATTAGCATGACATTGTTTCCCTTCAAGTCACGATGAATCACTCTATTCAGGTGAAGAAAGGCCACTCCCTCTAGGATCTGATGGGTGTACAGTGCCAGGACACGCTCTGGCAATGGACCAAACCTGTTGCAGGTAAAAGGGATAGTGTGTGTTAAAAATTTTTGTCACAAATGAGGCATGCCCTCAGTGTTTCAACAGACTTCTGGGTAAGTCCTCGAAGATGTTTAGAATAAGCCTAACCTGTGAAGGATGCTCGCGATGGATCCTCCTGGGATATATTCCATAAAGATGGAAACGACATGCTGATAAAGAGAGGTCCCAAGGAAGCCTACAATGTTGGCGTGTCTGAGGTTTTTTAGAAGTTCTACTTCCCCCTGCAGACGACTGTACTCTTTCTTTGCAGCATCAGGGTCAGAGACATCCAGGCTCACCTGCTTCACAGCTATCAACTGGCCCCGGCTGGTCAGGCCACAGTACACCTTATAGGAATGCAGCAATTATTTCCAGGTTTAGATAGATATGGTATTGTTGTATTTTTGTTAGGTTGTATAGACACCACCTAAAGACTCTTGCACTCGACATTAACGTTGTAGTAGGATGTAGTGTCTCTTCTTGTTTGGATGATACTACCTTTACTTTAATAGTTTAATAGGTAGTGTACTTACTGTCCCATAGGCTCCCCTGCCGAGTACTTCACCCTTTGTCCATGTGATGGTGTCATCTACAGTCAATCTGGAGCCGGACAGAGTAGCACTGTCTGTTGAATTAATCTGTAATAAAATACACAAACTGAAATTGGTACAGTAATTGAATTCAAATGTAAATTTAGGACTAAAAAAAAATCAAAGAACCCCTCATGTGAAAAGAAAAATTACACAGCTACAGTTCACAGTTTTTCATATTTTTTCCCATAGATGTTTTTTTGTGGAGTTGTGAATGAACAAATGATTTGCTGTGTGCTTATAGATAGTGTTTATCACTTTGTTAATAGAGCTCATAATAAAGCTATGTTACTTTTGATCATCTTTTGTAGTAAAAGGTTTACCTCAGGAAAAGTATTTCCTCCTGATTCAAGTACGTCTTCTCTTTTGGGCTCCTCTTTCCTTGGTTCCAGGTTTTCAGGACCTGGGCCAATGGATACATCCCTCTCATCCAATGAGATCAACTCTTCAGCCAGACATTGCAGCAGGTCATCTGTAAGTGGCCCATCCCCCACCTCATCTAGAAACTTCTGATAAACTGGTGACATGATGGTGTGGCTGCTGCTGCTGTCAGAGGTTGTCCAAGTGTTGATCTTTGGCTGTTGGGTGCTAAGAGATACCTCAGGCTCTGGAATTGGTTGTTTAGAGTTCTCTGTTGTTGAATTCCCAATAATGTCCTGCATATTCACGTACACATGACTACCATGTTCAGCATAAGGTGAAGTGGCTTGCATAATTAGTGTGTTGTCATCTGGTTTTAAAGTTTCAGATCTAGAAAGAGCCTCTTCTATGACAGATAAGAGATCCTCATCCTGTTCTTGAACAGTATTCTGAGAAATGTCAACATCCTTAGAGAGAAGTAGTTCAGACTCTGTGTGCCCATCCATTATTGCCTTCATGTTGTGTGGACCTTTCTTTGATACAGGTGTGAGATTGGGTTTCACCCTTGAGGAGGGAAGTTTTGGTTTGTTTTTTGTTGAAAACCCCATATTCTCTCCTGGGCTTCTCCTCACTTTGCTCTGTGCTTGTTTTAATTGTCTGTGTTTGACTTTAAGGCGCTGTGGTGTCTTCTTAGAAGGAGCTGACTGGATCTGTCTGTCCTTAACTTTGTCACAGGAACTGGAAACTCGAAGGTTATCATAGGCCGGACCAGCAAACATTTCGTAGATGGCTGGTCCTTCATCCCCACTGTGTATCTGCTGAAACATGTCTTTGTAGGTAATGAAGTCCACAGAGGATTTAGACCTATGTGTCCCTGCCACACCAGGTCTCTTCAGCTGCCGGTTGCTCTTCAGGTCCCTCACTGGTAGGTGCTGTTGGGCTCTATTGCTGTTCAACTTATCAGAATGTGCTCTTTTGCTCTGTGGATGATCAGTAACTTTCTTTCTTGTTGATGGATTTCCAGTGTTACACTGAGCTCCTTTACCAGATTTTACTTTCATGATCGTCTCTCCACTAAGTATTAGATCAGGGCTTTTCCTGGTTTTATCTTTAACTTGTGTGTACAGGGAGGAGTACTTTTTGGATTTACTCCGGTTTAGAATGCTCCGATCTTTGTGTCCAAGTATGTTGAAGGATTGCTGGTTCGTTTGAATATTTCCTAGTTCACAGCTCATAGTGTTTCTTCTCTCCTTGTTCTGGACAGGCTTCAAGGCTTTCATCATCCTCTCATCTCTCTTGGGATCGATCTTTGACTGCAGAAGGTTTAAAGCTGGAGTAAATAACTCCTCAGCAGTGCAGATATTAAACTTTACATCCTCCCCATCAGGGATTGAATTATTTAACTGGGTATCTTCATAACAGCACTCCTTTGGTGTTCTTCTAGTCTGTTTTATAGACAGGTCATTGTTGTAATTCCCCTCAAAGCATGCAAAAGCATCGCTCTGCTCATTATTCACATTAAAAGTTTTCCCATGTCTAATTTCAGTCTCAGGTTCCTCCTTAGATTTTGATGTATTTTCATTATTCACAGTATCTTTAGTATGACTGATAGTACCTCCTTGTCCATAGTTGCATTTTGTAAAGGTCTGGCTGTCAACAGGCTCTGCCTGATTCATATTGGTGGATTTGCTGTCACAGTGAGAGTTTATTGCTTTTTCAGTGCTGAGAGGATCTCTAGTTTGATTGATAGGCTCTCCATCCAGGTTATGTGATGATCTTTGGATCGGTGGAATATGTCTCTGCCTTGACTGAACTGTAAAATGCTTTCTTGTCTTTCCAATAAAATCTGCCTCAGTGGAGCTAACACTTTTTGAACACTGCAACAACCTCTCTGCGACAAGCTTCAGATGGCTGTCTTCTTCAGAAGCTCTTTCATGTGTATTGCTCTCATCTTCCTCATCCTCATCCTCCAGATCGATGGAACTGCTGCTGCTGGACCCGCTCTCTTCGCTTCCACCCTTAGCGGCCACAGGGCCGGTGCGTGGGCTGCCCCGGGACAGCCTCTCTCTCCTCAGCCGAGTCCTCGAGCAGAGGGGGCTCTGGCTAATGGGCTTCAGGGGAACCTGGTGCTTCAGTACTGGCAGAACTGCACTGTCCCTGGGCCTCCTGTCTAGTGGTGCCAATAGCTTGGGTGTCCTGGGATGCAGAGCCGGCAAGAGACCGAGTGACATCTGCAGAGAATAAGGATAGTGACAGTTATTCAGTGGTTCTGATTAACAAGGTAGATAAACTGTTACATGACTGGAAAGAAAGAGGGATAGAAGTCTGACAAAGCAAATAGGTGAAGCTGATATAAAGAGGTTGAAATTCACCTTTTGTTCACTTACAGTATCTTGAGAGCCCAGACCTGCAGACAGCAAGAGATTCTACATTTAAAAGTTATGCACGCAATACATGTAAACATCATCAATCATCTTCATCGTCTGATTTTAAAAACACTAAGCCGCTATTCAGACTTAATATTATAATGTTTTATTTCTAATGATTTATTTCTACATTATTTATCACTAAAATGTTAACTGTTATACCTAAACACTGTTTCCAATTGTATTGAACTCCTCTGAAACAATACTGCTTGGTGTAAAATGAATAAGTCAAGTCTGAAAATAACTATGATTATCTTATTCAGAGGTTTATACATGAGACTTGTACATGTACATACGTGTCTGGATGTGTGCTCTGGCCTGCATCATAGTGTTTGAACACAGTAGTGGTTCCATGATGCTGGGAGCTGATTGGCTGAGCTGGCTGGTCTCCGCCACAGACAGCAGGCCGGAGGAGGATGGAGATGTAGCAACTGCACTTCTTGTTCTCGGCCTTTAAGAGACATTTTAAACATTTGTGTGAGTGCCAGAGGTGCACAGCTCAATTAGCATGATAATAAAGGGAAGTAAGATTTCCCTGCGGCTTTTCAATGCATGCAAATAATATAGATGCTCTTTAACACCGTTGATCAAACATTAAAAGCTAAATAATTGGTTTTAATTAATAATTAATTTCAGTTTCAGATTTATGACTTGTGTCAGCCTCCAGGCACCATAATTAAGAGGGTAGGACATGTGGGGGATGGGAGGTGTGCAGAGGGAGTTAAAATGTAACCAAACCCTCAGCTTTTAGGCCTGAAATGAGATGCTGACAAACAGGTTAACACACTGGCTATCTGCTATTGATTGGTCATTCTTAAGAAACGTCAAATGCCTAAACAGTATGTACCTGTTTCCAGGGGGTACAGGCAGGCAGGAGGTCCTGGAGCTCAGCAAACTAGATGAGGGAGGAGGATCTACATGGTTCCAGCGTCTGCTGTTGCCGCACAAGCTCGGCAGAGACAAACCTCCTCTGTTGAGCAGGAGAGGAGGGACAATTATACAGTTAATTTTGCCTGGGAGAAGGAAAGTATATGTTAAAGCTACTTAAGAGAGTGCTTGCTTGGGCTCAGCTGAGAAATTCTCATTAACAATAATAAGTAATGGATTACAAATACTGATGAGTTTTATTGCCTCGTGCTGAAGCGAACATAATGCCAAAAGCCTCATTTTCCTATTTCTGGAAGCTGATGCTATGAAATTAGAGATCCGCTCAAAGACCTTTATTCTCCTTGGAGAGCTTGGACTTGTTTCAGTGGTGAGAGCTCCACATAACAGACAATGGGTTGATTCACCAAAGCCCTCTCTCCCCCTGTCTCTGTGTTTCTAACCTGTTTGGGCAGAACAGGTTGTCCTTTGGACGCAGCGACAGGTGCCTGCGTACAGGACAGGATTGTAACCTGATAGGACACTATTCTGCCGTTGATGTAAAAGTAAGAAGCAGTTGTTGACTATCCCAGGGAGAGTGTGCTGTTTATACAAGTGACTGTGTGTCAGGGGGGATGGAGTGTTAACACTACTCGCATAAACAGTTTGTGTGTACACAACTGTTTGTGCTGACGTATGCACAGATGTTGATGTGCTCGCACGTCTGAACTGTCAACACTGTCAGCTTAGTGTCATCAGCTTGTAAAGTATTGCTTCTGTATAGGAAATATACATTCAAAAAGAGTACAAAGCTCTGAACAAGAATGTGTGTGTGTGTGTTTGTGTGTGTGTAAAGATTGTGAGATATCACTCTGCCCACCTGCTTCCCCTCCCAGCATCCTGATAGGCTTGCCTCATGTCTCTCAGCGTTTCCATGGCGTTTTGGAAACAGAGGGGGATCCCCTTATCTGTTACAGACACACACACACACACACACACACACACACACACACACA
>JAOXYL010000052.1:19093029-19108231 GCA_028564955.1 Terapon puta
TCCACAATCTATAAATCTATATGAAGACATCGAGGGAAAGCTGGAAGTCCCTCATCTCTGGACAGGACGGGGATTAGTAAAGCTGTGAGTTCCTGAGTGGATACACTGCTTAGAATATTGGTGTGTGTGTGACTTTGGGTGTCTGTAATGGATGGCTTCTCTTATATCTGTTTTTTTTTGGAGTTGCCTTTTATTTCTCTGGACCGGAATGTGAAGTAAACCGTCTTATTTTTCAAAAGCGTCTGAATTCATTATTCTCAAAAGTCCATGAAACAACACGACGCCCACTCACTGTCAGCCGGCTCTGTTGTTCTAATGATGTTTTCAAAGGGAGGAAATATGCCCAAACAAACCTGGTCAGCTGTATTTATTTATTCTACCATCTTGACCTCACCAAATGAGACCAACACCAGGCTGCAGGTGACACTCCTTGCTTTCGGAGCTGAAAACAAAGAGATACACATTTGGTAGGAAGCGAAGGTTACAGCGTCTCCCAATGCTCCAGTTTAAGTCGATCACTTTGATTGAACGTTAGATCCCCTCACTGGAGTGGCTGTAAGTTATCTGAACTCTTTGAGGCATTTGTGCAGTCAGCTAACTATCAGGTCACTGCAATCATGCTTGCTGTTAAGATGTTTCATTAAGTGAATTCATGAATTATTGCTGAGACGTAGGACAGGTTTACTCAGTTACCAAAAATCCCAGTATATTTCTATAGCAGAGGCGATCGTGAGACAATGATGAGCAGAAGTGAGCGGATCCCTCTGTTTGCTGACCGGTTGGTTGGTAATTTTTTTTACAAGAGCAGCTCCTTCTTAACTTCTCTAGAATAACTTGAGGAAAATATCTAATCACATTATTTCTCACTTTAATTAAACTGGATACATTTCGGCCCGGTGGCCCAGGGATTAATGCGCCAACCATGAATCACAACATCAGCGCCGCCTCACTTCTGGCTATAGACCTTTGTCCTCATTATGTGTCACCCATCTACTATCACGGGTATAATAAAAGCATGTACAGTGTAAAAAAACAAACCTTTGGCCTTTTATCAAACATAATCCCATGTTTATTTGACTATAGTTTTATGTTATATTTATGATATAACCTTAGTGCATTGCTGTACTAACGTTGGACTGTGACAACACTGTGTGTCATGTAAAGTTGCTGACTAACTGTGTGTCCGTCACCCAGTAAGACCAGGTGGTGTAGATGGAAACTCTCCTCTTGATTGATTGTTATGAGCAGCAAAAAATCTTTAATTGACTCTAAACAGACCCAAAGAGAACATATTAACTAGAAACGCCTAAGAGCAGTGGTGCGTTGCAGGTTACACTTTGATTTAACATTCTGCAGCCTGTTCATACATTAAAAATGTGCATCTCCATCTCCCAAAATGATGTTCCCAAATATTTCATGTAAAAATCAGCTCAGTTCAGATTAGTTATTCAACTTCTTCACAGATGTTTGCGGCAGACAGGAGTGGGATGCAGTGTGTAGTTGTAAGCAGTGGAGCTCCCCTCCCTGGTGACCGAGAGCACAACATACGGCCTTATTTCCTTATGTTAGAAAACTGTAAAATTATCTTAATGTGATGACTCCGTTTTAAGTAGGTGATGGTGGACTGTTTGAATGAGCAACTGTGAATCTACTCCTGCACGTCACAGTGGTATGATGTGTGATGTGTTCACTTCCAGATGTACATACTGTGAATCCCAGTGTCATTAAATAATGTGTTGTTTGTTCATTTCACAGCAGAACATCAGGGGAGTCCTCACAGGAAAAGTGTGAGGCAAAATGTTGCACTGTTTCCTGTTTAGCACCTGCCTGAAAAAAGGGAAAAGCTTTTTATTTTTTCATATTGTAACATTCAGTAACATTATAAAGCTTTATAGTTTAGCTTTTTTTGTCGTTTTTCTGAATGTTTACATGTGTCCTCAGCTGGCTGCTGTAATGCCCCAATGCAACACAACTCTGTCATGTCTAACAAGAATAACATCTTGGAATTTTGGAATTGGAGTTGGAAATTTGAATTAAGCTTGCTAGTCTGAAGAAATGAGGCATTAAATTGTGTTTTGCTGTAACTGCAGTATATGAGGTCATGGATGCCTGAATGAGGTGGACTAAAGCTACATTTCATATATGATTTGTGCTGTTTTCTTTGTTAATCGTAGCTAAAAGGGGGAACAGATATTTCATTTAATCTTAAAGCTAAATTTGGCACCTATAGCAGTCCTCCAGAGATCAGTTAAGATAAAGGGATTCATTTGTAGTATTTTATGATTGTGTATAGATAGTAACAATTAGTCATTTTCAAGTGAAGGATTATAATACAGATGAGCTATTTCAGTGGCTGAATGCAGGGAGTCTTCCCTCTCTTTCGGTCTCTTCCTCTGCTGTGTGCACATATAGTCTATTCACAGCACCTGTGCTTTTAGACTTATGAAGGCAGAACAAGAAGTTTTCATTTCCTGGCCTCTAACACTTGTGGAAACCACTAAATACTTTACCCTGAGCTGAACTGTGCAGTGAATCTTATGTCCTAACCCCAAACTGAGCTCTTAACATTGTGGAGTCCGACAAAAATGTGTCCTCACTTTCGGTTGCTTTGTAGTCGCTGTTGTTACAGACTTGTCTTATGAAAAGCGCGGGGGAGCGCATGTCTGCACAGTCGTAATATGTGCAGTTGTAATATACTGGAAATACAACAGACCACAGCACGCTTACACTCGGTGACGTTCCCCAACAAAGGCGTTCAGGCAGGCTTCCTCGGCTCTTTGCCCTTTGTTTCCCGGTACAAAGGCTCCACGTAGGTGTACTATATTTGCAGAAAGCGAAAGTTATGACTCATCACAGCAGCGCCAGGTTGCCTCATTACTGTTTCACCGCATTCCCATCTAAGACAGCAGTTTTCAAAGTTTCGCTCCGAAAAGTCACTTCTCCCAAAAAGCGCTTTGTTTCCTAAGACCCCTAAATAATTATCCCCCATTGAGGCGCTCCATTTATCTATCGAGGATACTTTTACTCTGTCAGTCAGGCGGCAGTGCATTAATCACTAGAGCGCAGCGTTGATACAAATCAAAATGCCATTGAAGTCATGAGAATCATTTGTGCTGTGACAGAAGCAATTTTTAATTTTCTTTTGGCAATTTTTTTGGCCAGCAGGCGCAGAATGGATGAAGCGAAAGGACACTTCACTCTTTCCCATAGATATGAAGGGGTTGGCACAGAGAGACACTTTAATCCTCTTTCCCTGACATGATCGTCTTTCATCTGACGGCTCAGGATTTGAATTCGTTTGAAATATTTTGCGCACACACAAGCGGCTCTGGACGGTAGTAAAATGACAAAAGGGAAATACTTTGAGGAGCGACTCAGGGGAGAACATCTGGCAATGCTGACAGTTTGGCTGGAATGACTGAATATCCTGTATGTAATCAAAATGGTCGACGCAGTGTATTTTCGACTGAAGTGTGAGCCTCAGAGTGGGTCACGGGTCTCCGCATACCAAGAATGGTTGGCCCGCTACCTTTAAGTCTTGATCGTCGGGCAAGCTTTTAATCAATTTCTCTTCCAAAATGAAAGAAAAAAAGTTATTAAAAGAAAAGCTTGAGTTAATTAAATTTGGTTCGGCGGCTTCATTCAAGCTTTCAGAAATCCAGTTCATTTAAAGGATACTTTCAAAGTCTCTCAGGTCTTTAATAGAATGCTCATGTGACTTACGTACATCAATTGTCGCCGGCCACTGTAATCACTCCTCCTCCTCACGCTGACCACGAAGTGAACCCGAGCCGAGGCGAATATGAGACTTCAGCGGTGTGAGCTAATCAAGTGCATGTCTCTGTCCTGGCAGTCGTGTGTGAGCTTACTTGTGGTATTGTGTCCGGGCCAAAAAAATCTATGTGAGAACCACAGCGTCTCTCTCCGCCACAACTATCAAACAAACGACTGCAAAGGAAAGAAACTTTGTTATAAAGTGGTAACTTTGGAAAATACCAACTCAGCTAACTCTGACTGTCTTCTTCTTTGGCCACTGTGAGGCACTGAATAAAGTTTTAAACCCAACAATGCTGCATTTATTCATTTTTTAAAGTTGATGAGGTTAACTAACAGGAGGAAATTAACACATCAGATGCAGCACAACATTTGAATTCAGTTTTAGTCGTGCTTGCTTCTGACCAATGAATGTAAATCCAGCACTCACTCTCCTTTTTGCTTTGTTAATGATTTCCGCCAACTCCTGAGGAAAACACCTGTGTCTTTAGGTGCTAAATATTGTACTTTGGGGAAGCAGTGAATAGTTGGTTATTACAGCTTTTTCACTGAAAAACAGCTTCCTGCTGAGGCTGAAAACAATGTAGATTAAAGTTTGTGAACAGCTACTTTGTATTTCAGGTAATTTGATAGTAAAATGATTGAATAAAGCAGCTGTAAGGATGTGCTGTTGCACAAGAAAAGGTTTTACACTAAAGCTGCTGTATGAAGGAATCACTTCATGGCCAGTAAGGACAAGAGAAAAGATTACTATGACTAATAGCATTTTCAATCACACCCATTACAACCAATTACTGTCTTGAGAATGGTCGCACGTCCTTTACGCTGAATCTTTGCGGTTCCGGTATTGTTGTCTGCAGTGAAATATCAGGGGCAGGAGACAAGACACAGGTTTCCTGCTGGTAAAAGGCAACATATTTCTTGAACAGATAAGGGTTAGTTGCATCAGTGTGGGATGGTTCGCCTGTTTATGAAAAAATACTTTGCCAGAGAAACGTTGGCTGACATCCTGCTGCACCGGCAGGCATAGATAGGTTTTTTTTTTAAGGCAACAATGTGAGCAAAAGAGAGCGGGAGGGGAGCAGGGTTAGAGAGACACAGAAATGGTTGACCCCCCTCCCACCCCCCACCGGGCCCTTGCTGTCTCAGTTCGGCTTGGACAGAGAAGCACCTAATTCCGGTGTGAAGGACTCAAGGGGATGTTTTTAAGGATCTCTATAAATCAGTGGAGGCAGAGAAAGGACAATGAGAGTAAGAAGCAGTCTAACAAGACAGAGAGATAAATGAGGTGGGAGGGGTGGTATCGTGAAAGTTTTAATAGCGCTGATATATATCTGCGTCTGTTTTGTGTGGTGTGTGTTTCCGTCCCGCACGCCCACTGGACTTTGCTTAATTAGATAGATGGTGAGCTAGGGATGAAAGGAGGAGACGAAAGCTAACAAAAGAAACCGTTCCCCCTTTTGACAGAGCTGTTTTGCATGCGTAATATTAGATGACCTCGCTCATACACTTCCTCTCCCCAGTGAGCCTCTTTTTCGTCAGTCCCCCCCCTCCCTCCCCCTCCACTGAGAGTTTCTCCTGGGCGAGGTAGATAGAGATATCCAACGGATGATAAAATAACAACCCTGTTACGTGCTTAAGTAAGATGTTTTCTGGAAGCAAAGCCCACAAAAGACAGGAAATTCAAATAATGACCCAAGGTCACGCTTACGCACTGCTGACGGCTGTCAGTGTTCAGCTTCTGGAATCCACCCGCAGTTTGCTGCAGCAAAGGCAGTTTACTGCACTCCAATCAATACGTACTCACCAGTGGAATAAGTATTTCTAACTTTGCTGAAAAAGATCCTATTTCATACTTGTTTGAGAGGATTAGTGAGGCCAAAGGCCCGGCCATATTTGGAACAGTGAGGAGTTTTGTGTCTGTCTACAGTGATGAGGAGCGAGCATGTTAAGGGGTGATGAGAGCGTCTGGCATCGCCCTTTCTAACGCAGACTGTGAACAACTATTGCTAATTAGTTGTGGATCATCTGAAACGTTGGGGAACATCAATTGTGTGTCTTGTGATAATTGCGCTCTAAATGAACAAACCACCCATTGTGTGTGCGTGTGTGTGTGTGTGTGTATGTGTGCGTATGTGTACGTGTATGTGTGTGTTTCACGATCCACTTAGCTCAATTATTGTAACCCACTCTCCAAACAGGATGGTGATATGGAACAATTTTAAAGTTTTTCTGTATTAATTGATTTTTCAATAAATATGTAATGTTGGCATGTTATCACCTTATAATGTTCATATGATCTTTTATTTTAGAATTTTTTTCCCTTGCAAACATTGCCCACTTACACATTCAGGGCATTGAGCAACATTAGAATTAATTCAGCTGTGAGTGTCTGTCCACTTGATGAATGTAAGTTCAGTGTATTTACTGTACTTTTAGCTCTATATCTGGCTCTTTGACAAATGCTACAACACTAACTTTGCCTGCTCTTAGTTGCTGTGTGGGTTGTGTACAGTGGGGAGGTATAGATGTATACTACTTTAAGTACAGTATAATTTATCATGTCATAATGGTATAAAACAAAAAGAGCAAACAGATTTTCATTTTACTGTCAGTTTTATTATTTCATAAAATTGACCTAACACTCTGTGTCTAAATTATCTTCTACAAATGTATGGTGACCATTTGGTACCCATTAACTGAATTAATCATAAATGTCATATCTGTTATGTCAGCTAATAGCTGACTGCCATGTCCTGTGTGTGTTACTGTGGGAATGTATGCCCATCGCATTGAATTGTATGTATTCTTGTATTAGATCACTTTTTCTCTATTTAAGAATGGAACCAGAAACTATGGATGTAACTTCCAATCCAAGACATCAGCGATCTCACGGAGAACTACGGAGCAGATTTCACAGCCCATTTATCCGGGCCGCTGCTCTCATACATTACATTCAACCTTACATAACAGCAACATAGTGAGCCTGTCGCAGTGGTTCACTCAACCAGTGCACCAGGCTGGAATTTTCTTTTGAAGACTTTTTTCTTGTCGTGGCATTTCTGCTTCACAGAGAGTACTGGACCACACGTCAAAGTGGTTGTGTGAAGGATTCAAGCCCACAACATCAAGAGCTCGTGACAGATAGTCATGTAAAGCCACCAAAAAGCCTGAAAGGGATTTATCTAAACATTTATCTAACCAGACTGGTCAAATAGTAACACTATGGTATTTATAGCAGTGACCTGAGGGAGGACTGGCTGAGGCATGGAGATGTGCGCATGCTGTTCTTGCAGCCTTGTGCAGCTGACCACTGAGCTGCTCATCTGGAGAGGTTTCTGGCTTCTGGGCTACAGTACAGGACAGGGGAGGCTTGACTTCCGATGCTGGACTGAATGTGACTGCTGGATCAGCAGTTTGAGTCCTCCGACCTCTGGTACACACAAGTTGGTGATATTATTTTGATATATTTTTATTCAAGTTGATGGTGTTGATTTCTCCAGTATTGATGTAAATGGGGATACTGGGTGCTTCAACATTCATACATCTTCAATAGTATTAGTTTACTTGAGGTTCTGTGTAAAAAAAGGGATACTTGCAATGCTTCTGCATTTCCTAAAAAGCAGAGTGACCATCAACACAAACATAAAAGATAAAGCCGAGCTCTCCGCAGATTAAAGTGATGAATGTATCTTTGGAGACTTAAAGCATCCAAGCAGTCCGAGTCCGGCTCTGCGGGAGAAAATCCCAGTCTGATTGTTAGTCAGTCTGCTCTCTTAGTCCAGACTAAAATATCTCAAAGTCTGTTGGATAGATTGCCATGGATGAATTTCTTCTAGCGCCATTAAAAGGCTACTGCAGGAAATTGAACTGAATTAAGTGTTCAGAACAGCTGCTTGAAGCTAAAAGTGTGTTTTACCCACTTACAGGGAGGGAAAGAATCACAAAGACAGTAAATTCGGAGGAAACCTTTGTGGAAATCAGATACTGGATTGTACATTTAGAATGATTCTTTCTCTATCTTCTATGGCTCATATATAAGGTAAGCTGATGTTTACTGTATGCTGCATTTGCACCGGATAACATGTATAAACGTCCTCTGGAACAGATGTGGCTCTTGGGATTTATTACAGGTGGAAGTGGTTGCTGTGAGGAGCATGCTCAGTCAATCTTTCCCCGGTTGACTGAGCATAATAATAAAGGAGCTATTTTGGGATTTCTAGTAGCATTCAACTACCATACAGATCATTTAAGGTCAGGGGTTGGTACCGGCCTTTAATTTCTGTCTTGTGTTAGTGACAGGGGCTTCAGATTCCCAGACCCGGCACCATTATGCCATGTGATTCTACGGTGAACAGTGCAGATTTGATTTCACAGCCTATTTATCTGTGGGAATACTCATAAGTCACATTGAAAAACAATCCATGTCGGGCTTTTATGTGCCATTCTCCGTATAGGTTTCAAATGAAAAAGGTCTATTAAAGCTTGAGTTACACACTGGAGCTCCGATTAATTGCCTTCCATCAGCGTTTTTTGATTATTCCTCTCTCCTCTGCTTGTGATGCGTAACTTACCAATTTACTGGAGGGGATTTAGTGTCAAATTGAGCAGAGCGGCGCAGAAAATCCCTTATTGGACCAAATGAGAGCAACTGGTTTCATACATTAACATCTGAATTTGAACGTGTAATTGCTGTTGATTTGCCATTCATGGGTTTAAACGCAAAAACCTGTTGGGGAGCAGGAAAAAGTCTGGTTCGATGGTGTTAAGGTGGATGTTGATTATATACTGTATCTGTGTTATTGTGGCTCATCTGGCTCAGTCATGCTTGGGATAACATGTCGTGTCTTGTACTGTATGTATCAGCACCAATCAGTGAGTGCAGGAAGAAGTCAAACCCACTGTCCGTGTTCAAACCAAGATGGATCTGAGGAGTAGTTTCAATAACGCACCGCATCCCTCTTGATAACTCTTGAGGAGTTTAATCTCCACACTGTAGGCACGGGTAAATCTGGACAAATTGCCCATCGCTCTGCGCTGATCACCCGATTTTCCGCCTCATATGTCCGGGATGGCCTCGCCTCATATATCACTTTGACCTCAGGTAACAGAGGCGCAGCATCACCTTCACAGGCTCTTTACTGCTTTGTCCGCACATCCTGCATGACCTTATACGGAAATTAAGAGATGAATAAAAGCACTCACCCTCTCCCCGTCAAAATGATGTTATAGAAATATGAGCTATAACTAAATTAACATTACTTAATATAATAGAAAGAAAACTTCCTCTTTCACCCCTTCATGCTCCTTGCATGCATTTCTTTCTATCTTACTCTCTCATATTCCTAATTAGCAATAAAAAGGTGAACAACCCCCCCCTAGCTCTTTTTTATTGTTGTCAAGGCTCCTCTGCCTCTGTTTCTCTCCACATTAACCTGTTTTATGGTTGGTCACGACTGGTGTGCGCCTATGGATTTGTGTGTGTGTGTGTGTGTCTGTGTGTTTGTGTAGTATATGTGTGCGCAATTGCAAAGCAGTAACCCAGTTTTCACTGTCACGCCTCAGCAGCTAATGAGCAGTGTTGAGGCACTGCTAGTTACTGAAGCATGTGTGTGTTATTGTGCACATGTGTGAGTGCTGTGTATGTATGTGTCTGTGCTCTATTCAGACACATACAAGCACAGTGGGATAGCTATTAGCAATTATCCAAGCGCCTTGGACCCAACAAGTATTTCAGCACCTTCGTTCATTATGTACCTCACACACACACACACACACACACACACACACACACACACACACGCACACACACATACATCAACATATGTTGTTGTACTTGGCCACACTTTCAGACAATGGGAGTCTCACACACACAAAAGACAAATGCACATACATATGTACTCCCAATCATATTGTAGGTGAGAACACAGGCATGTGAAGCAGAAGTGAATCACACAGACTTTCTCATGTCTTAGCAGTGTCCTTGACTTCCAGTACTCACTTGATGTGGTGGTGGTTGTATACCCACACATACAGCTGTATTTAGGGCAATAACCTGAGTGGCATAAATTATATTTATATAACAACATGGAGACTATAAGGGGAAAATAAAAAAGTGCTTATTCTGTGGTTCTGGAAAAGTGCTTATTCAGCAGCCCATGCTATCAGTGTTCACTTAACACTGTGTTTAATACATAAATATTATGACTATAGTCTTCAAAGAGAGTAACCACCCATCTTGGTTTGATTGTAAAAGAAAAAAACAGTGAAACATTAATATTTCTTGAAATACCTGAAATATTCATGTTATGTTGCGTTTTCCCAAACCTGAGGTAGCCGTATGTAGGCTTAAACTATATGACCACACGCCAGGGGATGGAAGCTTTTTACTCAAGTGCATTATTGTACCATTTGACTTCATACATTATTAAGCATGTGGGATCCCAGTTTGACTCAAGTTCCCAGTCTTGGCAGTGTTACAGCCTTGCTCTACCCATTAACCTGTAAGCATCAAGGCCACAATGAAACGTGCAATATGAATAAAAAGTTAAAAATAAAAAAAAAAGCAAAACATAAAATGTATGTATGTATCATAAATTAATGCCCTTCAAAGACACATTCAGCAACTGTAACATGGTATGACCATGCATGAATATATTCATGAGTACAAGCGCATGTCAAACAAAAATTGCTGTAAATCGTGTACATCCAAACAGAAAAAAAACAAACAAAAAAAACATATGCAAACATTTTATAGCCAAAAATATTTGCTTATGACAAGTCAGCCCCCAAACAGCCCATTTACAACTGGTTTCAATACATAACCTGGATGTAGATAGATCATCTGGTTAATGACATTTAATCACTTATTTAATCATCATTTTGCTTTAAATGAGAAAGAAGTTTTTATAAATAAATGTTCATGTAATTTTTAATCTGCTCACAGTGTGATTTAATCCAAATACATAAACTACATATGTCTTAACTGTAGTTTGACTGAGACCTGATCACAGGGTAGGTGTCTTACACTTAAAGGTACCCAACCCACGTGGTCTTACAAGACCCTACACTTCCATTAAATTAAGAGGCAAGAGAACTCAAGTTGCCATGAACTGTACACACTAAGGATCATAAGCAACCATTAATGTGAATAAAAATGCAATGTAATAATAATGAAACAAACAGAAAAGTACATAAAAATGATAATCTACAACAAAAATCAGGATCTTCTGGTTTCCCCTGCTGCCTCTAAGGCTATTTGACAGAAATCCACCACACCCTAATCAAAAGGGGAAGTCTTGGGTACCATAAATTCATGAATTGAGCAGACCAGCTTACCTAGTCTGCATTCACTGATGAAGCCACTTGGAAAAGGGGCGAATCATCTTCTAGACGTACATTCAGTCCAGTTGACCTTGGATAGTTGATCTCTTTGATATAAATTGACACTGAATGACAAACAACTCCCGAGTCTTTCTCTTCAGTGCATTAGATAATGATATTAATGATAATGATAATAACAATAACAATAACAATAATAATAGACATTATTATTATTATTATTATTATTATTATTATTATTATTATTAGTAGTAGTAGTAGTAGTAGTAGTAGTTATAAGAGGTATTATCACCATCCCTAACGTTGGGTTTATTTTACCTGATTTAATAGTTAAAATTGCTTCTCATCAAAATATATTGTCTCATATCATAAAATGTAAAATAAGGTATCATGGTGGGGACCCAATTTAAACGTGACCACAATCGACCGACCTTAGTGTTCTCTTCCTACCAGCAGAGTCTGTCAGGATTATCATTTCTGTCTCCAAACTCAGATGATTTTTAACTCTTTTAACTTTTACAACAACAGAACAAATATTCAGGTTTTCTTTCTATTTGTCTTCAGTTGTCAGTCCCTGCAGCAGAAATGTCTCTATCAGACATTCTCTGAAGATTCTCTATTCTCTTTCTAGAAAAACTACATAATTTGCATGAAAAATAACAAATTGTCTGACCTCAATACCTGTTTTCTTTATTTTAACTATTAGATATCGCTGCTAATTATGATATTACCAGGTGGAAATCGGACAAAAGTGTTCTTGTCTCTGATCTGTTGTATTCTCCTGACCACTTCCACCCTACATTTATCTTACCTCTTACTCTCTTTACAGCTAACAATTAGTTTCATCATCAGTTCTACCTCTGAAGGAGTCTCTATCTTGTTACCACAGAACCTCTATAAATTCAGTACTGTGATCAACACAAGTGGTTGTTCAAATTTGTGGCTCAATTTCACTTCTTGCTCCATATTTATCAACCAAGTTTACTTGGACTTTGACTTCAGCCTTGGACTCAGTTCAAGACGTGTTGGAATTTTTAAGCTGTTGCCAAGTTTTCAGTTGTCTGACTCAAAGTTTCATATTTAACTTTGGCGCTGTCTCTTACAGTCCCCTGCAATCTTCTTCTCTTAATTACTATAATCAATACATATCTCCTAAAATCAGAGGTGTTACATTCTTGAGTAGTTTTACTTCGACTTGGGTTAGACTCAGTTCCAGACTTTAGACTAGACCTAATGAAAAAAAGAATAATAATATGCACCACTGACATCAGTGTTTGATAGTATAAGATCTGTTCTGACAGAACATGGCATGGTTGCTTACAAAGTCAATGGAAATATGTAAGTGAACACAATTAGATGCAAATGTGCCCGGAGTACTGGGAATTGATGTGAGTTGACTTGCATCCAGACTTAATGAAAACAAGGAGAAACAGGGTCTTATAAACATGCATATTTTTTCTTTCTTTAACAGCTAGTCCTGTTCTCGATGGGCTTCTGTAATTCTATCTCTCCTGTTGTGCAACAACTAAAAAGCCTAAATAATAGTTTGACTTTGATAAGTAAGGAAACACTTATGTGCGTTCAGTCTTTGTTTCTTCCTGTTATCCAGTTGGTACAGATTTGTGGTCTCATTTGTTCATGTTTGTCGGCAATGCTTGGACAACTATAGGAATGGAAAAACGACATCATCTCCCTGATGGAGTAATGTTTCCTGTTAATAGGAAGAACCACGCCAGAGTTACTAAACAGGATCACCCATACTTATCTCTGCATCTGTTAAATTATACCTTACCAGTTGGTTCTCAGTCAAGTAGAACTTGTAAAAATTTAATCAACCATTTCACAAGCATGTAATTGTTAGCCTGCCAGCCCTTTATGAACAGATTACAGGTGTAATCCGAACATCTGATGAAACTTTTAAACTCGACCTCTCGGGGAGGTGTGAGCGGTGGGGCGAGGAGGAAGACAGAGAGAGGTTCAGTAGAGGATGTCCAGAGAGACAAAGACGGGCTAAAAATAAGAAAGTAGTATGTGGCAGCGGTTGTAGAGTTGCAATTTTAGTCACACTGAGAGACGGCGGAGATGGTGTAAGGCGGCAGGACAGAGTGATTGCAGGTTGTACATGACAAGCCCCTTACTTGAGCTATTATGCATTATGCAGATGAGTCCTGGCTTCTGCTAGCACGCTGCAGCCGTAGTGTCGTGTTAATTTATAGCATATCTCCTGGTGTAATTTTCTCTCATGCACTCTACCGCAATGTCCACATGACACTTTCTAATCACTGAATACCTCTTTCTCTCTCACATGCACTGTTTTACCATCGACATCTCCCCTCCTGTCTGTCCTCCCTTTCCGTGAAGGAGAACCATGCTGTTTTTCCAAGTACACCAGTATTATTACTGGGCCTAAATTATTGTTAATGTCACGCAGACACACAGCTCTTTGTTTCCGTTTCTCTCCTCCTTCCGCTCTCCTCCGACTACACACAACGCCCGCTGAAAAAAGACAGCGATCTCAGCTGTTTGTGGCAACCACTGTGCCCTTTGCTGGCCCAGAAGTGCTGCTGGCAAAGTGGCAGAACTGGCTTAGTATCTTCTCTCTGATGGGATTACATAAAAAAAGAGAGAGAAGAACTTAACCGTGTTTTGTTTTGTTTTTGTTTTTTTTTTTTTTGAGACTACATTTTGTGTTCTTATTAAGGAAATAAAACATTTGAAGAGTAAAACCTGACACCTACACTGCATTAAAAACACATCATCAACATAATCGTCGGTGCGATGGGCCGTAACACTGATTTAAAGGTAAACATGAGCTTAATTCAGCGATCACAACAACAAGGACAAAACAGGGAGAGACAAACCGAAATCGAGGCCCCTCGGCAGGAATGTGACCCCACAGAACCTCTTTACTCTCGTGTCCCTGTTTTGAACCAGATACTTGGGCAGAACAACAAAAGGCGGAGGATTTATGCCTCCATTTGGTTTTAGGGCAGAACAGGAGAGCAGAGAATTCAGCTGAGAGGTTTCTGTCTCTCTCACTTCAGCGTAATCTATAGCTGCGTATGTTTTACTGCCTCTGTGGGCAGCGAAAGCTCACAGCGGGGACGTCACGCGGCTATAAAACCCCCCAAAAAGTTTGTAAAAATGAAAATAAAAATACACATTTAGAAGAATCAGTGAAAAGGAAAATACAGATTTGTGTGGATTTTAGTAATATTTTACCTTGTTGGCAGAAAACTATGATTAAAAACACCCTTTTTGGCCACTTGCATTGGTAGTTAGCATAAAATCTGTTTTCAAAGCATTAACGCTCTGTTAGTGGTTATTAGTCAAACGGAAAACAAGATAAAAATAATGAAAGGATACAGACAGCAGCAGCAGCTCTGTAATTTCACTCGTTCTGTTGGCCACTTAACAAGTCCTCCACTGCAGCGTTGGAGTGCATGAGTGGTTTGCTTTTGGCAGCTGCAGGCGGTGCTATGACACGGGGTGAGACAACCATCAGGCCCCCCCCCAAAAACTCACTCTCACCCCGAAAAATTTTAATCATCCCACGAACTGAGGGTGGCACTTTTCCATCAGCCAGTTTAGCTCTCTAATCCCCAAACTGGTGCTGCCAAAAGCATACTGCATTACCCTAAAGGATGAAAATAGATTGGAATGTGCTCAATCGCCTTGGGCATATTAATGAATGTTTATTTATTTATTTATTTATTTATTTTTGTTGGCCATTTTCATTTTGCACTGACACTCATCACCCGAAATGGGAAAATAGTGCGTCAGTGCAATCATGCTGCGTGTCCCCCAGGTAGTTATCAGTATGGAAAAATAAACTCGGCCAGATGTCGTCAAGCGGCCAAAACTTTCACCCTGTTCAATGTGATCATGTTCAAAAGTCCAGACAGAAATCTGGAGCAGCTGTCACACATGCGGTGGTTCATGCTGATCATCTATGCCGTCAGCTGCACGAGGGTTGTCACTTTTCATTGGGCGTTTAAAATAAAGAATAAATCATTTGAATGTAGATAAAGCTGTATTTTTTCTGGTCAAATAAAAAAAAAAGTGTGTGTGTGTGGCAAAATCGCTG
>JAOXYL010000052.1:19125699-19135881 GCA_028564955.1 Terapon puta
AGCTGGACCAGAGACACTGGTGTAGCTGGGAGGACACAGTCGAGTGAGTAGGGTAAACACAGACACACACACACACACAAAGCGAGAGAGAGAGAGAGAGAGAGAGAGAGAGAGAGAGAGAGAGAGAGAGAGAGAGAGATCCAAACAGAAACACAAACAGATTTACATTCACACAAATGCAAATGGAACATGACGAGCTTTCCATTTTCTGTTTACATAAGGCTTGGAATCAGCAGCTTCACCCTCCTTGTCAATTTTAACACAATAAATGTTAAAATGGACAATAAATGTGATTGTAAAGTGATCCCTGTAAGCCAACAGCACAATCATCTCCACACACCACGGAAATGATCTTTATTCATAATCTTAAACACCTAACCCAACAAAAAACAGAGGAGGCATTATTACCAAAAAACGAGGCTCCAGATTTTTTTTAATTTCCGGCTGTAGGTCTCTACAATCACCCAGCCATTTGGTCACTCTCCAAAGGCTGATTAGAAACGGGGTGAGAGACAACAGAGAAAGAGAGGGAGTGGAAAGAGCGGAGGGGGATGGGAGGGATAGGCTGAGACAGTTAGCGTGGAGCACAAAAGCTGCACCCCTTTTGCCGTCGACAGAAATCTTTTGTTCATGTACAAATATTATCTTTGCACTCACTGTAAAAGACGTCCGGCGCCAAGGGTTTCCACAGATGCTCTTACACACATTTGAGTGCCAGCCACCGGGCGTCATTTAGTACCACACCACCCCCCACTTGCCAATACATATAAAACCATTTGCACATCACACTGGTTTGTAATTAAACAATGAAAATAATAATGATATTATGATACTACCTCCTTGACGGACCTCTGAGAGCTCATTACCACTCCCCATCAACAACCTTGGAAGGGGAAGACAGTACAGTGAGCGTTATGTAGGTCTGACTTGTGACCGGGTTGTTCTAGACTCATTTGCAGGTCTGCTCTCATGAGAAGCACCGACGTTTGCTTTTGAAAGCCTCTCATACGGCTGTGGGCCCGAGTCAACTATGTCAGAGAGGGTCTGGAAAAAACAAACTGCAGAGTTAAATCAAGGCCTGTAAGAGTCTGTCAGGCAGTGTTTTGAACTAAGTAGTCTTAATCTAAATAGTCTACCATTACACTTATGTGGACAAAATCATGCAGACTTTATATATACATTAGACAGATGGAGATTTTTGCTTTTCAGAATGAATAAAAAAATGTCATCAGCAGGATCCTGAACCAAAGGCTCTGTTTATGGGCCTCTGTTGCATATGTTTCTTCTAATCCTGATATATGAAGATGACAATTACATGCTTAAGTGACAAGTACAACAACAGGTAGCTGCTAATCTACTACTACTACTCATGAGAGAGACTTCCTCTGCGCATTAGGACTCACTGACAATATTTTTTACTTACAAAAACGAAACAAAAGTCCAATAATTATGTAAGTGGGCAAAAAACATGAAAGTGTATCAGTGAGTTTAAAGGCAGAATCCGTAACACCGAGTGTGAAGTCTCTTTGGGTTATGATGAGCCACGCCGTGCCCTGTCACCATGGGTATGATTTGATGTCAGCTGAAGTGATGAGCCATTGATGTTGAAGCATGAATAAAACAGCTGATGCCATTCAGCTGTGTCATCAGTGTCAACAGCCTTAACCAATCTTTCAGCTAACATCTTGGTGAGAAGGGTTTTATTACCATACACTCAAATATAACTACAGGCATATTAGAAGCTCACTCACAGCCATGACATCTGATTTTTTTTTTATCTCTACGCATTTCCCACATTGGGAAAATTCAAGTTTTTCCTCTCTGTTGGTTTTACACACTTTACATATACATATAGGAAATTCACACACATGCACATGCAGCAGGCGGAGAGATGTCAGAGTGAGGGAGCTGCCCTCTCAGAGCGTCCCGAGCAGGTTTGGGGTTCAAGTTCAAAAGTGTTTGCAGTGAATGAGCAGAGCTTAAAGGTCAAATTTTCATTCAAAGTCAGTGAACTGAACAAAATACTGTAAAAGCACATTTTAATATACTTCCACATGATGTCATAAAACTGTACCTGTGTTATAATAGGTTCTGTATAGGGATGAACACATGTTTAGAACACATTATATTCAGTTAAATCTTGTGTTTGTATCCATCTGGCCCAGGACTGCAGACTGAAAGAACTGCAGCTAACTAAATTGGTTTAAAGCATCTGTTCTCATTGCTTGAAAATGACTTTTTTTGCACATTGTCCTGGGAAAAATAAATTTAATTGAAAATGTACTGCAGTTGTGGAGGAAAATCAGATTTACTTCCCTACATCTTTCAAAGCACAGAGTTCAGTCTGTACTTGTTGGACACTAACAAACCGAGTGCTGTAAACAACACAAGTGGGATTTTATCACTAGTTTGCTAAATTCTCGTTTCAAGCCTGCTCACGGAAAGTAGAAAAAGGGACAGAAAAAAAAACAACTTGTGAATGAATGAGTGAAATGTCAAAAATGGTTCAGCTGTGTAGAAAAGGTCAAGTATCCGGACAGTTGCTCCCCCTTCGAGGAAAAGCTGCATCCTGGCCAAGATGCCATCGGGGATTTCTAATTCAGTTCAAATGACATTTGGTATCTGTGTACGTGTCTGAGTGTGAGTGTCCTTTACTACAAGATACCTACTTCTCTAATATGTTGGAAGATTATTTTACAAGTTCCAAAGTGACTCTGGTTGACTGCCTTTGTTCTGCATTCACACATATATTTTATATATATATTTACACACACACACACACACACACACACACACACACACACACACACACAGTATATATACAGTAAACCCTGTTGCTCACAGATACTAAAACACAAATATATTAATCTGTCCCCTGTTAATTTAGAGACATCCTGTATGCATTTTGACTCCCACAGCCCCTCGGCTCGTGGTGCTACTTCTTCTGTCAATATGTTGAAGTGTTCGCATGAAATCCCAACATGCAGTGAGGAAAGGGCAAAGAAATGCCTGAGACGGGTCAGCACACCATTACCCACCAGTCAATGCAGCTATATCTTTCTGCTTTTCAGGAGCAATAACATGCGTTGGTGGCCTAATGGCAGCTGATGTTATCAGATATTTTTGGAATCAGATAGAATTCTTATATGCTTTTTTATTTGAATTACGACGATGGAGTCTGACCTTTACATTTCCTACATCATACAATATGTCTCCTCATATCTTAGTTACTTTCACACGACCACCTGTGTTCTTGTTTTACAGCTGCAATCCTGAAAATGACATCCTGACATTACTGCTGACTATTTTTGAATCAATTCTGCAGAGTTTCAGAATTTTTATGTATCTTTTCTTCCTCCCAGCCAGCCCTTATCTTCAGTTCATTTCTGAACATTGTGCTCCATTAGAAGAAGCCTGTCTGGGATGTGTACTGCATTAGAGTATACATCATGTCTCCATTAATCTTTCTCAGTGCAATACTAGAGCACTTTTCATGCAAACTCCCTTTGCCTCTGCAGAATTGATGTTTACTATGATAAAGAACACAAGTCAAATATGTTTTAAGTGTCTTACAATAGATCTTCACATTTTATGGAAATATATGGAAATACGATGGCTGCCTGGATGGAGGACAAATTGTGTTCAGACGTGGAATGCAAAAATCATTTATGAAATAAAAATATGCTTAAGATGTAAGTAACTGGACTAAATGACCAGTACGGTATTTTAGGTGCAGAATAAGCATCAATACATTTCACACCGGCTGTGTTGAGACTACTGTGCTGCCCACCACAACGGCACAGCAGTTGTTTGCATGCAATATGCTTAAACTCAAAATCCCAAGCACCAATTTCAGCCTACGCCCAATGCATACTAATTCACATTCAAATGTTTACCACTGGATGTGCAGCTCAATAAATCAATACAACAGGTACTGTCAGGCTTGTCTAATTACTTCCAGCAACACTGGTCAATGAGCGACGCTTTGTCACAAGTGTCAGTCGCTTCTGAAAAGATTTCAGTATATTTGTGGTCATTTTACCCTCATCAGCTGTCATTGGTGAGAAAAGAGATGGAAAGCACAAAAGATATTTGTTTGTATACAGAATTGCAGCAGGAAAATGGAGGTGTGTCTGTGTGAAGGAAGTGTCAGTGGCACAGTCAATCTGTTGACTGTGGTCTTTAATTGAAAGTAATTTAATGACTCTAACACTGGAAAACCTGTGAGCTTTTTGAATAAAGCAGGAGGAGGGGATGCACGGACTTGATGGCGACTTTTATGATAATTCAGAAAAGAATGCTGCTGCGATGAATCATTTTGCTCTGGTAGCGCCCAGGTATGACGAGACACTTAGCAGATGGAAAATATGACCAATCTGCTAATGCGGATAGAAGGCAGATGGAAAGACATAGATGTCCAGCTGGAGACGGGAATGATAACATGTCACCATCTCAGTTCAATTTGAACATTTTCCAGCATGTTGCTTTAAAAATTAAAGCACTCAGCGGCCACATTTTAAACACTCGTCTGACACTTGTCTCCACATGACATAAACAAAGGATGCATCAAATATAATTCATTTCTATATTGTTATCATTATAAATGTGCTGCTAATAAAAAAAAAAAACACATTAGTATCTTAATTATTTTTTGTTTTCTGTCACTGCTACCTATCTTTTTCAAAACCTCTTGTGACATTATTTTGTGGTTAATGAGGGCGTGCCCCTGCTGATGCTGCACGATCGCGGCGCCAACGATCCGAGTCATTATACAAAACAGGCCGCGTTGTGGCGAGGGAGCAGCTATCAGTATGTTTAGGCCGTTTGCTCATTTACAACGAGCCCTGACACTCAGCGCCAGACCACACAGGCGTTAACTGGCCAACAGTTCGCCACAAAATCTTTATTTCCATCTCTTCACTTCACCTCCAACGTCTTTGTTTTTTCTCTCTCTCTCTCTCTCTCTCTCTTTCTCTCTCTCTCTCACTCGGCCATTAAATCTCTTATTAAAGTTGCTGTGGAGCTGCTGTTTGAGGTCAAAGCACCACAGACTCCTTAATAATACACATGTCACCCAGGTCGGCGCCCACACCGCAAGCATGTGCAGGGATTGGGTCTGCTGATGTAAAGGTGACGGTTTTCGAAAGGCCCCTGTGTGGCCTAAGAAAGTGTGAAGGCTGTAGGTATTTCATGTTTGAGGAAGCGTATGGAGGGAATCATATCTGAGAAGGACCCGATAAGATGCAGTGATTATAAAACTGCAGAGAGGAAAAACAGTGAATGATAAAGGATTTGGTATTCAGCTGTCATGTCCAATTACTCGGTGCCGGCGGCAACTCCTGGAACAAAGAAAGTGACAATTTAATTGCTTCAAGCCGCTGGGCACAACTTCTATTATTAAATGTCTGAGACTTTGTTGGGATCTGTTCTGCAGCCGTCAGAACAGAAAAGGCTCGGACGAGAATCTGTGTTTTAATCCCATAAACTCTGATCATTGAATTAATCAGAACTGTTTACCCCAATAAGAGCATTAGCAGAACAGCCTCAAAATTACCATTATTTATTCTTTTGTGCAGGCAAAAATGATGGCGAATTATATTTCATCTATTGTTTAAAGAGCCTTTAGAAGTCAATTAGAAAATCTATTTTATCCTGTAAGCCTGAGTGGGCGGGTAGGTGCACGTGCTTGATTGACAGCCAAGCAGGACGGAGCATTAAGACACAATAAAAGCAAAATTCGTAGGTAAGCATGGCATATAATCTGGGAAGAAACACCCTTCACTTGTGTACTGGCTCATCCGGAGAGACCATGTGTAACAGAAGATAAGTGTCCACGCTCGCTGATAAGAGCAAGACATTAAAGGTGATGTGGGGGTGCGGTTCAAAGGCCTGGATCTCTCTTTGTGTTGTGTGTGAATAAGCAGATGGGGCAGGCTTCAAAAACTCACTCCATCCATTTGGTTTTAGGGAGCCTGCTGCGCTTCACTGCTAGCGACAGGCTGATCGCAATTATTTGTCTGCTCCGCTAACTTGAGAGCGGAGGCTGTGTGTTCGACCACAACAAACACTTGATGGCTTGTAAATTCTAGCCTTCAGCTTTTAGAGAGAGCAACATAGGCTTCCACATACAGAGGTATATTTATATATCACGTATTCCCTCTTTTTTGTAAAAAAAATTCCAAATGCATGAGAATGCAAAAACCAATCTAAATGCTCAGGAAAGCATGCCAGGCTATATTAGGTGACAATAAGGTCAATGTCAGTGGTTGATTATATATTACAGAAGAATATTCTGAGTATATGTTGTGAGCTTATTTTCATTTTGAAGGTAGTAACTAGGAAAATGATTTATTCATTTATAGTTATCGGACAACTTGTAATGAGACCTAACAGTACTAACTAACTGTAAATGAGTAAGCAGTCCACTATTGTTGTTTTAGACACGTGTTCATTGCACAACGGGTGTGTACCAACTGAGGTGTGACATCATTTCTCAGAGTTAATTTCTCTGTGTTTTTTAAAAAGGTCAGTTTTCAGTGATCTAAAACATAGTTATTAGAAAAAAAGCTTTGTTTTGTAACATACCTGTGTACATGTGGACAAGCCCTAATTTATACAAGACATGTCCTTCCCCAATTCAATACAGTCAGGTATTTTGGCACTTGAACCTTACTTGGTTTTTAAACAGTACGCTGATGTTAACTCTACTCTTTAGATACTTAAGATGTCTTGTCTTGTATTGGTCTTTTGCACCAGTTTGCTGAATCTTTTCCACTCATACCACTGTCTACTGGGACCGACATGAAGCATGAATGAATGAATAACTTTCTGTTGAACAATAACATGATCCCAATTACTCACAAACTGTCCACAAATACAGTAAACTGAAACTAAGACTACGACCACAAAATGCACTTTTTCAGTTTGTGTAATGTACATTTGATGAGAGAAAAGGTTTTGTTGCCCTCCGTATATTTTTGAAAACTTCAGCATCAACAACTTGAAATAATCTGCTGCCTATGAATATGAATGGGATCCATTAACTACGCTTTAACTTTTTAGTCAATCCATCTGCCAACCCCAGCAGCACAGGACCCTGTAGGCTGTATCTGCTCCACCATCCGCTCTGTCTGTTGGGTTAGTTGGCTAATTGTGCCGTATTATTCCATACACACAAACACATGCAAAAATCTCACCTCCCCTAGCATTATGCAGAGTTCATAAACACTGCAAAAACAACCTAAGCGTTGTTAAATTTTAATGTTCACTGGCTGTGCAAACATGAAGATAAGACTCACACGCTCCTCTTCTGCTTATTAATCCTCGCAACCTTTAAAGTCCTCGTGACATGTCTCAATCGTCTCACTTTTACAGTATGATCTCCCGTCCTCCTGCCACGCACTGCCACAATGTTCAGAGAAAGAGCTGTGTGTGACCTTTAAAGCTGAGGTAACCGCTTTGCCTCCTGACCAGTAATTCTCCCAAATCAGCGTGTTCCCGGCAGCTAGCTGGGGTGACAGTAATGCAGGATCACAGCGGAATAGTTTGCCCCATAAATCCACAGACTGATCTGATGTTTGATTAATCCTAATTAAGGCCTAACTCTCTCCCTTCGCCCTTGTCTCAGTTGTTCCTACTGCAGGCCGTTAGTTTAAAAATAGCTCGGTTTCTTGGTTTTACAGGAGCTTTGTTTTTCCGTGTGATTGTTTGGGGAGGGGGGGTATTTTGGTCAGTCAGTCATGCATGCCTGTCAGCCTTCTGTAATAATTTAAAAACCCTTTTGTGTGTGGGCTCACATCAGGTTACGTGCGAAACCAGGCCAGAGAAACCCAGTGAGCTCAGCGGCGTGGAAAGCTAATTGAAGTTCCCTTTCTGTGGAGCTTGGTGATTAAGCAGCTGATTAGTCGGTGATTACAAATCAAGTGCTCTATGTTTTTACAGCTCTAATGACTGGATAACATCCAGCTCTGCCTGGATTGTCCCGCGGCTGCAGCTGTTATGCAATGCATTACTGATAGCATTAGGACAGCGATCTGAATATTTGACTTGGGTGGTTTTTCATGTGCGTTAAAAGCAGAGAGCAGCTCATCGGGAGCATCTTTACAGCAGACTGGACTGGGGAGGAAACATCGCTAATCTGGTCTATCGCACACAGAAGTCTCCAATTTCCATGTGTGTATCACGCGCCCGACTCACAGAGCACGTGTAAATATAATGAACGTAAGAAAATCAGATCCTCAAACTGGCTTCCTCTTCCACATCCGCACTCCTCGTCTGCTGCTGGAAAGGATAAACCTCGGCCTTTGTTCCTGTTTCTTTTTGAGGACTGAAACATTTTCATCTCCTTTTCCCCTCCTTTGTTGCTGTACAAACAGCTCTAAGCCCACTTCATTATGTCTTTCCCTCTCCTGCATCATTCGTTTTTTTTTAGGATATCAGCATGTCTTCACCTGAGATATCTGAATTATGTAGTATACAGCGCAGCCCTCAGAGAGACACACATCTAAAGGTGCTTCCCCTTCTCTAATTGAACCATCTCCTTGTTCTGAGCCGTCGCATCAATACTGCAAACATTCGCTTTTGACGACTCATCTGTCCCGCTGGGTTTCTGCTGAGGCAGGAAAGGAATTCGGGATGAGTTTGCTCAGAACTGTTCTCTTTCCCTCATTTTATCTTTCTCTCTTTTCTCTGTGTCCCTTTGCCTTTGTGTTGACTCCCCATATTTTACATTCTCACATACACACAGCTCTCTATATAACACGCCCGCATGCATCGTGGTCCTCAGCATGTTTGGTGCTCGTTGTTTTTGGCGGCCTGGGTTGTCTGAACTTCTGCCCGTGTGTTTTGGACGGCAGCACCAGCAGGTCAGCACGTGTAAATACTTGGCTTAGTGATGTAAAACGAGCAGGCTGTGGCATCTGAGTTAGTTTATGCATCCAGATCCTGTGGGGATGTTTCAGTGCGGACAGGGGAAACATTTACACACGCACATGTCTACACTGTACAAACAGTCACAGATTTATATAAAGAAAAGCACACACACACACACACACAGCACGGCAGAGGCACACACACAGTCCACATGTGAATATTCACACACAGACAAGGACACACATGTCAAAAAACAAATGTCAGCACATACCAAGCTCCGTCTGTTTACACACTGATATTGACTGATTGGAAACAGAGGGAGAGAGAAAAAAGTGAGAACAAATATGACCAGATAGGAAACCATATCTAGAAAAAAAGTGTTATGGCATTTCTTTTTCTTTCCAAATCTTTGAAACTTTGCGATACATTTGATCCATTTGCTCTGATGTAGGAAGGAGAAAGAGTTGTGCACGGACGCACACACGCTCACACACACACGCACACACACAATTGTGCACAAACTTAGATGTTCAATCTTCCCCCAGAGGAAAGGGATGGGGGAGGTTTGCAGAATCACAAAGCAGAACGAAGAAGAAGAACATTTTGTCTGATGTGCTCTGTAGTGACAGTTTGGCCTGTTTTTATGGGATTTCTTTGCTCTGAGAAGGGGGAATCTCTCACTTCCTGCCGCTCTGAGGTGATCACTCCAACTCGGTGACAGGAAGTGTCTCACCGGCATGGTGCAGGTGATGAAGAGGGGCCACTCGGCACTTAATTGAGATCCAGCTTAGGGCGATGACGTGGTTGATCAGTGACACCAGGTTGTGTTTCAAAGAAAACCGGAACAAAACTCAGCATAGACTTGTATCTTTGTGTAATGTGACAACAGTCTTTCATCTCCTAAAGAAGCTCCCAAATTCGTGCTGCGCGTCTCTGATGCCTCATGACCCATTTCTCTCCTCAGGATATCTCTCTCTTCTTATCAGATGTTCTCCTCACTTGCAATGAACAAAGGTGTGACAGTACCAGTGCCAGTCAGAACAGAGTTGTGAATCTTATCTGCAGTCCATGAATTCGCCACAGGCTGACATCTAGTTAGCTTCTTTATGACAAAAGATGCAGAAACGTTTCATCTGCTGTTTTTGTGCGCTCCTGGCTAAATAGTGTGGATTTGTATTTTCAGGATGGCACGATCTATTAAAACGTACAACGTGCCTGTTCTCCACTAAAGTTGGTAAACAAAGAGAGCAGATCATTTACTAACAGATATTAATAGGATAATGACTTATGGTTATCACACCAGATTGCGTT
>JAOXYL010000052.1:19177624-19187943 GCA_028564955.1 Terapon puta
GTGAGTTTCAACTCATGAAGGTCAGGTGGGAAAAAAAATGAAGCAGTACACTACGGATCTTACAGAGAGGAAAAAAAAATCGCTTGCCAGATTCGAGCACGCTAAGGATGTTAATATTTGAATTTTAATTGCAGAAAATGTGGTGCTGGTGCCTCTGCTCACACGTTTTTTTTTAGATACCAGCAGCTATAAATTTGAGGGCACCACCGCTTTGTTATAGACTGCTGCATACTCAAAATAACAGTAAAGAACGCAACCGACCACAATCTGACAGCAAAGGAAGCTGCTGAATAATGCTGACAAGACAAATACATAGGAAGGTACATACACATACACAAGCAGACATGCATATGGACTTTTTTAGACCAAATGATAAGAGATAACCAACTCACCACCATGTTATAGGCTTCAGGGACGTCTATTTCGAACTGAAATCTTCCACTTTGGTAGTAACCTTCATCTGAAAGGGGAAGAAAGGCAGAGGAAAGGGGTTTCAATTATGTGTATGCAATATTTGTGTTTCATGGCAAACATCGATCTGCAGTTTCCTGTGGAAGGAGGGGTTTCGATCACCATCGCAGACAGCTGATCAGAGTTTAGAAATAAAAGGACCTTTCGGATTAAGCATCGTGCGCATGGCAAGAAAGAGATTGTGTCTAAACTCAAGGTAACAGAGCAGAGATTGACCAGTTCAGTCAAGGTCAATGAACCTGCCACCTGAAAGCAAATGAGAGGACCGGTCAGAATTTGGGGAATTTATTCCCTATCTAGGAGGCTATCTCGGGGGATTAAAGGCCTAATGAGTGACCTTTCAGTCTCAGCAGTCTCGTTACAGTAGGTCAAACTCAACGCTGGCTTAATTCTCCCACCATCCTGCGGTAGTTAATTATAGCGAAAACATTTATGGTCTATACATCAATTAGCATTTTAGCTGTTCTCGTTCTCTCTCTCTCTCTCTGTAACCTTTAAAGCCAATTAAAAACTTGTTCAAGAATCTGATAAGAAGCTATCTTTAATTAGTTGAATCGTATTTACATGTCTGCTGTAATCTTCTGGCGACATATGGATTAGAAATGTGCAGCCATTTAAAAGAGCTTCAGCACTTTCAGGAATCTGAGGAGGACAAGCTGGAGAAAAGTGCCATTTGAGCAGAGAGAAGAAGACGCTTTGTTGGAGCTCATTCAGGAGGAGTGATCCTCAGTCAACTTCTGACTCAAGAAAGTGAGAGAGAGATTGTTAAGAAAGGAAAGTAAAAGGTAATAAGCCACGTTATGATCTAAATGTGTGTATGTCTGTGTGATGTGGATGTGTTCAACTGACTGAGCAGTCAGTATCCAGATTTGCACATTTTATATAAAAAAAACCTTGCTCAGGATTTGTACATGGATCAGATACTAAAATACACTCCTGTGATATATATTGGGAATTACCGCATTTACATACACTGACAGGAAAGATTATCATCTGAGCCTCACGATGTATTGCAATGAAAAAAATTCACAAGAAATACTGCAGTTCTTTCAATACACAGTAACAACAGCACTTATAAATCATGTTTTAGGGTTTTTTTCTTTCCACACATATTCAAAATAAGACAAAAAGAGAGACAACAACAACAAAAAAAATAGATGAGCGGCTCTCTTGCTCTCCTCCTGTGTGTACTCAAACACTGAACAATTTGAGATAAAGCCTTTTTAAAACTGCTATCTGAGCCTCAACCGACTCCATTCGCTGTAACAAAGACAGAGGTACAATTTAATTAGACGGCACAAACGGTCCCCCCTGTATTATACATGAGACGAGACAGCGGGAGAGAAACTCTGTGTGAAAGAGATGCAGCTCGCACATGTGTCAGGCGGAAAAGAGGAGGAAGGAAAGAAACAGCGTCAAAGCCAAGGGATGGATGGAAACAAAAGGGACAAGAGAGAATGGCAAATGGATATAAAGCAACAAACTGTAAGAAGTCTTCTGACTAACAGCTGCAGTCAGCGCTCATAAATAATTCATGAGTGTCTTCAGTACACTGGAGCAATCAGTCTTTACTGTCAAAAGACACTGGGCATGAACACACACACACACACACACACAACCTAACAAATAAAATCCACATCTTCTGGGTAAATAAATCCAGGAGATAACCCATCTGGTTAACAGAAGATAACCCACAAATTTACAATGCAAGACTGTTGTTTACTACTGGCTGGAGGCAGATGTTAAAGGATGAATATTTTCTACGCATCGTTGCAACATTTCACCTTGTTAATGGGGAACTATTGAAACGCACAGGCAGATGACACAAGCACACCCGTTATAACTCTGTTTCATTGCTTGACGTATCAAAGAAAAACCCTCGCAGTCACATGCTCACGCACATCGAGTAACCAGTGTTGCCAAATGATTTAGCGTAATAAGAGATCGCTCAAAAGGCTGTTTCTGTTTCTTTTGTTCCACAGATGGTTTTCTCTGTAGTCGTAGCTAAATTCACACCCACAGAATTGTGAGGTTTGTTGGCTTGCCTTGCACATCGCAAACGATCCCCACCAGAGCTCAACTGAAAGCAGGCAGAGAAGTTTGAAAGCAGCCTTAATTGTGATTTCTGTTCTAGGAAGAAAGAGTGAATCAGAGTGACAGGTTCACGTGGCTGGTGTTGACAGATAATTATGGATTCTGTCTGAAAGACACATTCATAGTTTAGGAAAAAGGAGAAAACTGTATATAAAAAAAACATATGTTTTTCATTTCTTGGTACTGAAAACATGTTTTTAATTCTACCTCAGGTAAGAGGAGGGTAGAGTGCAACGTAGGAGAGAAGGCTTGGGTGACATCTGCACATCAACTCAACTGGATTCCCTCACAATTCTCTCCCTAGACTTTCATGTATGATAATTTGTGCTCTATTTAAATTGTAATCATTACACAGAAGAGAGTCTGGCACCACAGGTCCACTCTCCTACATCCTTCACATCAGTCCTTAAACATGTCACAGGGATTGTACAGATTAAATATGGGGATATATAATATTATTGATATGACTAGTATATTGTGTACATGCAAAATTGATAACAATGCAGCTTTTAGGGTTGTTTGGAAAGAAAATCAGGACTTAAACTCACATTAACGGCATAACTGACGAGAGCAAAAAGTTAGATAGCAAAAATCAGAGCTATCAAAACAACACGACCACAGTATTACACCCATTACTGTATTACGAAGCACTGTGTACAGATAAAGGTTTACTTTGACATGAAGCCATACATGCAAAAACACTGTTGTAAAAGAGTTGAACTTCTGATGGCCATTCAGCCTCTGTAGCCTCCTCTTGGCTGACCACCAGCAAAAAAACAGGCAGTTGTTTACCCCAAAGCACATCTCACCGTTGCTGTTTGCTTAATCCTTTGTTCAGCCTGTTAATCTCTGTTATAACTTCAGGGGGAGCACCAGCCAGCTCCAACAGTGGCATCATTTGCGCTTGACCCATCCAGTGCACTATGTAGGCCAAGCATCTATGCGGCTGGCTGACATTCAAAGGCTACTGCCCCGGACCCGCAAAAGTATGTTTACAAATATGCCGACAACCAGGAAGTGTTGCTAAAGGATCTGAGGCAAAGAAAAAGCACAAAACATCTCCAGTTTGGGAGCTCATAGGACCAACTTAGGCCCAACTAATATAGGAGTTGTCATGCCCAAACCCAGACACGACACACTGCGGAACAGCTGTTTGCAGAAGATTGAACTTCACATTCAAAAGGACAGTAAGGACTGCTGAAAAATACACTGCAAATGACTGAAAGAAAATTTAAATAACTATTTTGTCAATAAGGATTCACTGTGTATTGAAAAAAAACATACCAAGCTATTATTTTTGCCATCAATGTACTTCATTAAACACACACTGTGACCTCCTGCTGTACTGAAAACATGGGCATCGTTGCAGCGATGTGAATAACAATATACGAATTATCCATATGCAAATCAAGCTGAAAAAATGTCTAAAACACAGAGACAATGCAATCTGAGAACTACTTTCTCTCATTATTGTACTGCTAATAGCCTAAACAATGAAATGTGAGAATGTGTTCACCCCAGAGTGTTGCTGCTGTCCCCATTCCTTAGAGACACAGCGGTCTGGGGCCACGGGGTCACAGCACAAAACTGTTTCATGGGAAAAGGAAACTACACTAAAAAAGAGAGATTCCAACTGAACAGATCCTAAATTTTTGTTCCATTTGTATACAGTAAAGGAAATGTTACATTTACATTTGTGAAAATGTGATATTCAAATATTAGGTGTAAAATGTAATTATAAAAACATAATCACAAATAAAACCATATAAAACAATCTAAACTCTAACATCTTGCTTAAATTATATGTGTGCGAACAGTCTGAAACAAATGTTTAAGCAAGATTCACTTCGTTCCTTTCTTCAAATAAAGTGATTAGAGTTAGATAAAAAACAAGTCGCCTGGTACCTAAAATATGAAAGATAATGTAGGGTGACTTCCACACCTGGATGGATGCTTCCAACAAAGCAGCAGTGCGAGTGCAACGTTGTTGACGAGTCATCACGTCTGTGAGAACCACGAGCGGATGGTGTTAAGATGTGTGACTGGAATACTTTTTTTTTTCTCTGTGCATCGAAATTTTGCACTCTTATGACTCTATGACTGCTGCTCCGTGGAACCATGAATAAATGAAATAATTTGCATCAATCAAGAGCAGCGTGACAGTTTCGGGAAAAAAGGGATCAAGCTTTTTAACACCTAAATTGTGTTTTGACCCTAACTGCATTAGGACACATGGGCCTGAGGGGTTGTGGATCAACAACAGTCAATCAAACACTTGCCCTGAAATTAAATATTACTTGTAGTATGAATAACATTCATTTAGAGTAAACAGTGCTACCGCTTGCACTCCCATTAAAAACCTAAGACAACCAAAACAAAACAAAGCACAAAAGAAGAAAAGGAAAGAAGCACTTGCGTAAGCCTTGAGCTATGAATTCTGGAGCAGAGCCAGTCGAGATGATTTTGTATTACAGTTGTTTGGATATAGGAGATATTGGACAACCTGCATCCTGAGGCAACTTCCTCCTGCATTTTTTATTTTCCTGACTGAGCAAAATTACCTTCTCTGCAGAGCAAACGAAAACTTCTGTAAGTACAAACAGCTAACTTATACATTACAATTGTCAAAGGACATCTGACAGTGCGGTGTGAGGAAATGGGACACCTGCTACAGTTTACATTGATAAAAGTCTTCACACGGCCAGCACAACTGGTGTCAATGTGGACTAAACTGTGGATCACTTCTCAGTGCTTTCACACAAGACGCATTCAATGACAACATCTTTCATATTTCATGAACTGTTTCCTTACCCAAACTCCGCCGTCTCCAGATCTTTCTTTTTGTAATCACGCTCCATTTTGAACACATTTACATGTATTGTAAAAACTGTCACTTTTAAACACGTTTAAAATCCAGCATAATAAAAATGACTACACATCAGACTGAAACTTGTTACATTATGCCATAAATCTGAGAAGAAATGAAAAAAAAGACAACCTCCTCATTGAGATACTGGGAGGCTATTTTCATTTCCTTTGTGAAAGACTTGTGTCAGGGAAGAGAAAAGGGAGCGGCTGAGATCTAGAATCTAGAATCTAGAAGGTTTTCTAATTGTTTGTAATGATGTGACGTTTCAGTGTTCTGTTCCAGTCACAGATGGTTTACGGCCCAGCTCAGGATGGTGCCACCGGTCCCTCCCACTTGCACTCTTCATCTTCAACCTCATCAAGTAATTCCTTTTCTCCTGGAGATAAAAAGGTTTCTGACCACCAGCCACATATTCAGATGTCCTTTGTTTTGGAGTAAATAAACGCCATGTCTGGATATATCTGCAGAAGAAAAGGCTGATGTGCACTGTATTATTTCTACATCCCAACACATGTAAGGAGAATATGTCAAGTCTTGTATTGCATTAATGGAATTATTTTACTTACATTTTATGCACTTGGAATTGCTCAGTATGAAAGCCTGTTGAAGTATATTCCGGCGTTACTGATTAATGTCTGCAACGTTCAATGTAAGTTAGCACAATTCATGGAGTAAACAACTGACCTCCGTTTTGATGAAATGAATAATGGTTTATGCTACGTAAATAAATAAATAAATAAAACATACTAACCACCATTAGACATTGCACATTTATCTGTTGTTAGGGTTTTTAATCATTAAAAAAAGAGTGGCAAAGCGTTATTATTGGAAAACAAATGTTTGAGAGTTCTGATCCCAAGATGAAAATGCACAGTTTTTTGTATCTGACGTTTTTTGTATTTGTAGTTTGATAATGCACCACATTAGGTTTGACTCCAGAGTAGCACGGTGCCCTGGCTGTATTTAAAAATGATCAGATAAAAGATAAGATAAAAAGATAAACTGAGGCAGTTGTGTAAATACAGCACATGTATGGGTCACAAAATGGGACAAACAGTGAATGGACATCTACTGCCGAGCTTTCAGAGGAGGCGACACGGAGTGTGGAGGCAAGATGAAGAGACAGAAAGAGAGAGAGATTTTAAACAATGGGATAAATAGAAGCACTAAAGGAGAAAAGAGCAAGTGAAAGGGAATGAAAATGGGGTACGGACATGTGTGTGTGTGTGTGTGTGAGAGAGTGTGAGAGCGTCAGGAGAGAGACAGAGGTTGTGAATAATTGAGCAAGTCTTTCTCTGAGAACTCAATCTCCTTATCAACTCCTCTTAAAGAACATGACACCAATCCTCGTCTCTAATTGCTGATCTTTGCTTTTCTCTGCAGATTTTGCTTACAAAGGCCTTTGTGGAAACTAAGCTGGAGTTACCGAGCGCACTCAGGTGGCAGTGAGACGGATGAATCACAGACACACACACACACACACACACACACACACACACACACACACACACACTCACACTCACACTCTCAGAGTAACACACACAAGGCTGGAACAGCTTGATAAATTTAAATAAATTCACCAATTAATAAAACATGAAGATTTCTTAATATCTCAGTTGAGAAAAAAAATGATGCAGTGATTCCAATTAACTCCCTCTCTCTCTCAAAAAAAAAACACACACTGGTGAAAACAAGAGATGCTTGACATATTTTAGGGTTGTTTCAGTTACACATGCCAGTAAATATCGGTCTGCCACTGCAGTCCTACAAGCCAACACTTTAGTTAAACAGTAAAATCAGCCAATCTGCCCACTGGAGAAAATTATGACAGTTTACAGAGAGACGGGTTAAATGAACTGCTGTACTTGCTGTAGTTATGCACAAACATATGTTTTCTTTACTACACATTATTGTTTACAGGATTGTGGTTTTGTTTTGGATATTCTCGCTAATCCATTGTCTTGCTTATACTGTGTTTGATCACCTCATCAGTTGTGTTTTCTGCTGTGTTGGAGGTCACTGTGTCAGTGTCACCAGGATCTTAATTTCAATCATTTTCGTGAGTACAGTCTTCTCATAACTGACAGAAACTGACAGAAGACCAAAGTTGTAATGACCTAAAATTATTCTCCAAGAAAATAGCACAAATTTGGTTTCAAATATTTCAGATTTGGCAATAATTCTGCTAAACTCTTCCAACATGTGTCGGGTGTCAGAATTTTAAACTGGTGTTGTTTACTAATGTTGGAAAATATTCTGTCCTTTTTTCCCTATTATCTTCATTTACCAGTCTCCTTCATCGTCCCTATTACGTATGGGCACACACATTTTTTCGCTTTCTCTGAAGTCTCTCGCCTGTGTTCTCCTTCTTGCGCGTCTTCAAACACGAAGTGAAGATGTATCTCCACATTTTATAAATGTAAAAAAACGAGAGGGTGATACCTGGCTTGAGGATGGAGGGAAAGTGGGTGCATGACAAATGGAGAGCAGGAAGTGAGAGGTAGGAGAGCCTCCAGAGGCTCGGGTAATTCCACACCAGTGTGCTCGGTTCATACAATATTCGACAGGAAGCCCACTTAGCTGGGAACACTGCTGAGCCAGCAGATTGGACTGGGGGAATAATGACTGCGCGGTGGTAATGTCGAAATTCGGAGAAGACTGGAGTGCCATTTAAAGGGAATACTTTAAGACACAGATCGACTTACAAATAAAACTCGAACATTTGCGGTCTCCCACTCCATCATGCACGACATCCTCCTCCCACACAACCTGTGCCCACAAACAATGCATACTGTCTGGAAGTAAGATGGCACAAAATGAGAAAGTGGTGGACAGGGCTGTTTGTTCTTACTAAGGCGCAGGTTCTTTAAAGAAAATCATTCTGCTCTGCGCTCTCTAGGGTTTCCCATGAAGTTAATTCTAAAACAACATTAATGTCTGAGGTCAAGCACTTGCTGCATGGTGGAAGCCAAAAAGACATTGGCTGTGACTGTTTTTTCTGCATCCCGCTAACTAAGGAAGAACAGAAAAAGGGACATACACATATTTTTTTCTCTTTCTCTTTCTCTCTCTCTTACCAGGTGACACCGCCAGCTGAAAATGATGCAGCTTGTCCTCATCTGGGAAACTGGCTTTGCACGTACCTGAACAAGAACAAATGGTGGAGACAGTTATTAGTGTCGAAGGTTGAAGTCAGAAACAGCTGTGTGGAGGTCAACCAATACTTTAAATTACCTGCCTTTGAGCCGAATAAGGACATTAAATTCAATAATATATTGTATTTTCATTAAAACATTCCCAAGCCACATTATGTTCGTGCTGTTGGATTTATGCAGTGGGACTCCCTGTGGCTCCACATTCCCCCCTGGTGTTCACAGACATGTACTGCAACCCAGACCATAGACATCACCTGGGGGAGTGTTTTCATAACCATGCGCATGTGTAAGATGTTTTAATCAAACTAAATATCATAACAGCTGAATAACCCCTCCCTTTTTTCATCTGTATGAAATCAGACTTTAGATTAAAAAAGATGACACAAGTTGAGAGACTTCAGACTGTGATGAATGCGAAGGAAATAACTAAAGGCAACTATTGAACTGCTTTTTAGTCAGGCAGAGCAGATCATCTGCTGTGAGCTGCATGTAATTTAAAGCACTCTACAAATAATTGATGATGATTTTATCACACCTGAAAGTTAATTTGTCTTTTTCAAACTTTCCTCCACCGAGCTCATAGATCATTTATGCCAACTTGGCCTGCGTTACTGAGGAAATATGAAGTGTAGCGTTGAGTCATTAAATGCACAAATATTGAGATATGATTGGGCTCTCACTTTGCTGAGCAGCCCACGCCCCCGACAGATATCCAGTATCAATTATACATCATACAACAGCACATCAAAGTGTGTAAGGTGACATGGTGAGAGAATTAAACGTGTTTATGTGTATGTGTGTGGTGATGTTTGGCAGGACAAATATAAGCTTCTCTTTGTCAGCTGTGTTTGATGGTAAACAGCATCTTAATTTTGCATTTAGTTTATTTTTGTTACCTGCAACATAAGCTATATTTTGACTCCAGATTTTTCATTTTAATGAATGCTGGCCTGATTTTTCAGTGGACAGACAGACAGACAGACAGACAATCTGTACTCAGATACTATACTCAAAACTTTTGTTTGCATCAAAGAAAAATCACAGCTCTTCCAGGGTTTTTTTTCTTTTTTTTTTAGCAGATCCATTTCTTTGCTGAGCTCCTCTCTGCCCTCTAAATCCATCATTAGGTCCAGAGTCATGGCATGAAGCCAGCTTTCCATAAAATATTTGATGAAGTCTCATAAAAATCAAAAGAATACTTTATACAGGAACATATATCATCCTTGATGTTGGTAATGAGACACAGATCTGATGGGAATACTACTTCTTCACCCATTTGTTCACCTCAGTTCCCCAAAGATTTATGACAACAACCCCACAACAACTGAGGTGCTTGTCTGAAACGCATTTCTGAGAATCTGAATTTCATCTGCCTCACAAGAAAGTGCAGTCCAGCTTCCACTGTGCAACTTACACAAAGGCAGTTGTGTAGATTCAGGCATTGTGTATCCCCTGGTAACCACGTGTCACTACTTTCTATGGCCTCCGTCTTTTCTACCAATGTTTTGTAGATGTTGGGTCTCATCTAGAAAATGTATCACGCAAAAATATTTCCCTGCACACCAGTACTTTCTTACTTTCTTCTCAACAACGTGCTGCACAGGCTGTTTTCTTCTCTGGTTTTCATGATCCGCAGATCATGAAACACATGGTACAACGAAAAAAGAACAGTCGTGCTGTGCTCATCATAATGAATTCAGCCCTCATAACAATAACCAGATAAATGACTA
>JAOXYL010000052.1:19224178-19237553 GCA_028564955.1 Terapon puta
GTTACTGCCACTGCAACATGAAGTAACTTGCCACTACCTATGCCTTTGCCTTTGTTCTCCTTTCCTGCACCAACAAAATCATCCAAAGAAAACTAGTTGAAGACATCTCCGTCTGGCAACTTACTTACCGAGGATGCACTCCCTGTTTACTCCTGTAACAACATGTCATCGGTACATTATTCCCTCCCAAGTTAAGAGTTTTATAGCAAGGTGAAGATAATCGATGTTGTTGATCTTAAATTTCCCTTTTCAGTGAAGAGACTCTGGCGGAGTATACTGGATCAGCTTGAGGGCCTACACTGGATCTGAAGACACTGTGGTTTTCTATAGGGTCGTCCTAAGGGATCTCCCTCCGGGATTTTTTGAGAATGAAGCTCTATTTTGATGCTTTTTTTCTCACTCTGGCACTGTATTTACATTCAAAATAAATATCTAAAACCAGATCTCTTGATTTCTGTGACTTAAGACAAAACACAGAGGATTACTGTTGTTGAACGTCCATCCAGCCATCATCTTCCGCTGTGTCTAGGGCTGGGTCGCTGGGCAGCAGTCTAAGCAGGGATGCCCAGACCTCCCTCACTCCAGACACTTCCTCCAGCTCTTCCAGGGGGACCCCAAGGTGTTCCCAGAACAGTCGAGAGACATAGTCTTTCCAGCGTGTCCTGGGTCTTCCCTGGGGCCTCATCCTCATGGGGCATGCCTGGAACACCTCCCTAGGGAGGCGTCCAGGGGGCATCCAATACAGATGCCCGAGCCACCTCAACTGACTCCTCTTGATGTGGAGGAGCAGTGACTGTACTCCAAGCTCCACCCGAATGACCGAGCTCCTCACCTTATCTCTAAGGGAGCGCCCAGCCACCCTGCAGAGGGAACTCATTTCGGCCGCTTGTATCCGCGATCTTGTCCTTTCGGTCATCACCCAAAGTTCATGACCATAGGTGAGGGTAGGAACGTAGATTGACCGGTAAATTGAGAGCTTCGCCTTTTGGCTCAGGTCCCTCTTCACCACGACAGTCCGGTACACCGACCGCATGACTGTGGACGCTGCCCCGATCCGCCTGTCAACCTCGTGCTCCATCTTTCCCCACTCGTGAACAAGACCCCGAGATACTTAAACTCCTCCACCTGAGGCAGAACGTCTCCACCCACCTGGAGAATGCCTTCTCCAAATCCACAAAACACATGTGGACAGGTTGGGCAAACTCCCATGAACCCTCGAGAATTCTGTAGAGGGTATAGAGCTGGTCCAGTGTTCCACGACCAGGACGAAAACCGTGTTGTTCCTTCTGGATCCGCGGTTCGACTATCGGCCAAATTCTCCTCTCCAGTACCCTGGTGTTGTGTGATTCCCCCTATAGTTGGAACACACTGTCCGGTCCACCTTTTTAAAAAGAGGGACTACCACTCTGGTTTGCCACTACAAAGGCACTGTCCCCGACCTCCATGCGATGCTGCAGAGGTGTGGAAGCCAAGACAGCCCCACAACATCCAGAGACTTGAGGTACTCGGGGCAGATCACATCCACCCCCGACGCTTTGCCACCAAGGAGCTTGCGAACTACTTCAGTGACTTCAGCCCAGCTGATAGATGATTCCACCCCAGAGTCACCAGCCTCTGCTTCCTCAGTGGAAGGCATGTCGGTGGGATTGAAGAGATCATCAAAGTACTCCTTCCACCATCCAACAATATCCCCAGTCGAGGTCAACAGCTCCCTCGAGCCAGCCAATAGCCGAAATCCTCCCAGACCTGAAATTTTGCCTCCTGGATAGCCCGGGCCGCGGCTTGCTTGGCCTGCCGGTACCCGTCTACTGTGTCAGGAGTCCCACTGGCCAACATGACCCGACAGGGGGTTGCCGCCACGACAAGCCATGACAAGCACCAGAGACCTTGCATCCAGAGCTCTGAACCGCCGCGTTGACAATGGAGGCAGAGAACATAGTCCACTCGGTCTCAATGTCCCCAGCCTCCCTCAGAATCCAGGAAAAGCTCTCCCGGAGTTGGGAGTTGAAGACCTCTCTGACAGAGGGCTCGATCAGACGTTCCCAACAGACCCTCACAATACGTTTGCATCTGCCAGGTTTGTCCAACTTCCTCCTCCACCAGCTGATCCAACCCACCACCAGGTGGTGATCAGTTGACCACTCAGCCCCTCTCTTCACCCAAGTGTCCAAAACATACGGCTGGAGATCAGATGAAACAACAACAAAGTCGATCATCGAAATCCGACCTAGGGTGTCCTGGAGCCACGTGCACTGATGGACACTCTTATGCTTGAACATGGTGTTCATTATGGACAAACTAGCACAGAAGTCCAATAACAAAACACCACTCGGGTTCAGAATGGGGAGGCCATTCCTCCCAATCACGCCCCTCCAGGTATCACTGTCATTGCCAACATGAGCATTAAAGTCCCCCAATAGAACAATGGAGTCCCCAGTTGGAGCACAATCAAGTAGCCCTCCCAGTGACTTCAAGAAGGCCGGGTACTCCGCACTGCCATTCGGGGTAAACTCCAACACATGGCGACTGAGCTGGGGAGCTATAAGCAAGGCCACACCAGCCCGCCGCCGCTCACCCTGGGCAACTCCAGAGTAGTGGTGGGTCCAGCCACTCTCAAGGAGCTGGGTTCCAGAGCCTAGGCTATGCATGGAGGTGAGCCCGACTATCTCTAGCCGGTACCTCTCAACCTCCCGCACAAGCTCGGTCTTCTTTTCCCCCAGCGAGGTGACATTCCATGTCCCTATAGTCAGAGTACGTGTCCGTCCGTTCTGACCTTCATTATTAATTCGAGCTAACATTTGTTCATATGTTACTATTTCTAACATAGATTCCATTCAGTTTTTAATGTCTGGAGGAGATATACTCTTCCAAAATCTGAGGAGTACTTAAGCAGCTGTGACCACCCCCACATTTATCATTGCAAAGTCATATTTTGATACATTTGGAGGCTGTGTTTGATCCCCCATCAGGCATAGTCTTGGAGATTTAGGTATCATAATACCTAACCATTTACTCAAGTGTTCTAGTATTTTTTTCCAAAAGGGGTAAACAAGTTTACATTCCCAGATGACATGTATAAATGCAGCTTAGAAGGAGTTAAATAAAACCTATGTAATAACTTATATTGGATAAATTGCCTCCTTTATATATTTGCCAGTGTTTGCCAAACCTCGTCATTTAGTTCGGAGTTTAGATCCACAGATTCTTACAGATATTTTTTTATAAGCCATTAAGGGCTCTGTAAAACACTGCTGCCCTGCGTCCCGTATAAGGTAAATCCAAAAGGTCCAACTGACCTCTAGTAATACAGTCTCTGATTTGCAAATACTTCCAAAAATTACCTCTATATTTTAAATCATATTTTTGTTCAAGATCAGAAAACGATAGAAATGCCCATGCACGTTCAGGTCACTTATTTTGTGTATGCCTTTCATAAGCCATTGATTCCAGTAAAAACTGACTTTTCCCCAATAAGTATGGCCGGGTTGTGCCATAGAGAGGCATATGATTGTCTTAAGTGAGATATTCCATATATCTGGCGTGCCTCTCTCCAGACTGCCTTAGAATGTACCAATACTGAGTTTGAAGAGAACTTGTGTCCATTGGAGCTCGGGCCGTGTGAAAGAACATCCAAATGTTGAAATGGGCTTATCAGCTCCTGCTCAATTTTGATTCACCTCAGCTCTGGGTCCGTTCCCTTCCAATGTTTAATCAATCTAGATATTTCAAATGATAGATTATATATTCTCACATTGGGGAAAGCAATTCCTCCCATATCCCTTGGTGAACACATTTTCTTAATATTGATTCTCGGTCGTTTTCTGTCCCATAGAATATCTTTGATAATTCTATCAAATTGCTTAAATAACTGTGGTGATATATTAACAGGTAACATCATGGAAACATAATTGAATTGTGGGGCAACCACCATTTTGATTACATTAACTTTCCCCCACAAAGTTAACTTAAATTTTTCCCATTTATCCAGGTTCATTTTTATCTTTTGGAGGAGTGGTTCCATATTAGCATGCATTATTTCTTCCAAATTTGGGTTCAATTGAATACTGAGGTATTTCATATTTGAAGTCACCCATCTGAATTTAAATGGGGTAACATCACTAGAGTAACATTCTATATTGGCATGTGTTCTGATTTGTGCCCGTTTATCTTATAGCCTGATCATTTAGAATAGAAGTCACGACAATCAAGTAATCCTGGTAGAGACTTAAGAGGATCTGATATCACTGCCAAAATATCGTCAGCATACATAAACAACTTATGCTCTCCTCCCCTTGCCCACACACCTTTAATTCTAGCATCAGCTCTAATTGCTGAAGCCAGTGGTTCTAAAACAATCGTAAAGAGCAGGGGAGAGAGAGCACAGCGCTGTCTCGTTCCCCTAGGGAGACCGAAAAAATTAGATATCAGCCCATTCGTGAGTACAGCTGCTCTTGGGTTGGAATAGAGCACCTTCACCCAATGACAAAATCCAGGCCCAAACTTAAACTTAAAAAGAGCTGCCATAAGGAACCACCATTCTACCTGGTCGAATGCCTTCTCAGCATCAAGCGAGAAGGCTGCCACTGGTCATGGGTTAGAATGATTCATATGTATAAGATGTATGAGCCTTCTCATATTATCAACTGATGATCTGTTTTTGATGAAACCTACCTGGTCATCATTTATAATGTTGGGTAATACTTTCTCAGGTGTGATGCCAGTGTTTTTGTCAAGATCTTACAGTCTACCCCAAGAAGACTAACTGGTCTGTAATTACATGGGTCTGATGTATCTCTGTCCTTTTTAGGGCTAAGAGAGATTAAAGCCTCATTAAGTGTGCTAGGTAGTAGGCCTTCTTCACATGCCTCCAGGTACACCTCATGCAAAACAGGAGCCAGAATATCAATATATTTCTTATAATACTCAACCAGAAAGCCATCCAATCTGGGTGACCTCCTATTTTTCATGGATAAAATTGTAGCTCTACTCTCTTCCTCAGTTGTGGGAGCATGAAGCTTTTCTCTTTGTTCCCAAAAGATATTAGGTAACTGAAGACCTGAGAAAAAATTCTCTATTTCTTCCATGCTGGATGTACTACAGGACATATAAAGATCCTTTTAGAACTTCTCAAAAACCCCATTAATGCCAATTGATGATGTTACTACACCGCTATCCTTCTTAACCATTGGAATATTATTAGCATTATCCTTTTGTTTAAAGTGTCTAGCTAACAATTTACCACTTTTTTCACCTCCTTTGTAAAATTATGTCTTAAGTCTGAACAATGCATATTCAGCTTTTTTGGAATACATTTCGTGCAGTTCATATTTCAGACTACAAATGTTTTGGTATAAGTTATCAGAGTAGTGCCTTGCCAATTCCTTCTGCAGATTGTGTTTCTCTTTGTCTAATAATTTTCTTTATTTGTGCTCTCTTTTTTCACTTTTGAAAAATGGGTAATAATTAACCCCCTTTGTATGCTTTTGAAGCCTCCCAAACATAGGAATTTTTTATGTGGATCCAATATTAACTTCAAAAAGGGGTTTAAGATGCTCCGATAAAGTAATTTCAACAGCATAGTATTGAGCCTTCACTGGCCCCTAGTGATGGGTCCGGCAACACCGATGCATCGGCGCATGCGTCGAGCTCACAGAGCTAAACACTGTGTCGGTGCGCGTATCACTTTAAGAAAGTAAGAAAGTCACTTGACCGATACAGGAGCCGTATGGAACTGACACCGACACATTAAACTGTGTTTATAATGAGCCGCACCTGTCAACGGGACGTCAGTTCATCAGGAATTATGGAGCACCCTCAAACCAAAAAGATATCTGCCCTGTGGGACCATTTTGATCTCATATCGGAAAATAAGATGTTTGTTCTTTGTTTTTTCACCCTGTTCCTGTCAGAGTTTCTATTTGATCTATCTGAATTCAAATTAATTTCAAAGTGACACAGTTTACTATTCATATTATTTTCTGCAGGTTAAATGTCGCATTTGTTGGACAGAACTGTCATATTTAAATAAATCCACCTCCTCAGTGCTGAGACATTATAGGGCCAGACATATCCGATATCCGATATCCGTTGTTCCACATATCTAAGCCTGACTTGTATGTTCTCCACCGCATCTTTTAGCCCTTTAGTTGTCTCCTTAATTGAAACGACATTTGCCGCCACCACCTGCAGAGTAGCACTCATTTTCCGCATCTCCTCACACACGTTGCTGTCCTCATTCTTTTCGCTGGAATTCTTAACATCATCCATTTTGGATTTGGTCGGTGGGGAGTTTCCCTCCGATGTCACTGTCGGCAAGGTGATCTCCAGCGGTGTCTTGCTTCGTGTAGCTAGCTTGTTCCGTGTTCTTGCACCTTTGAAAAAGTTTGCTCTGGTGCTACTTGACATTTCACCCGGGCGCATAGATTGCTGATCTATTTTAATAATAGTATTTTCTCTTAGTAGCGGACACTAATTTTCTAGTTACGAACGAAGTGTGTGTTTCCAAATATGTATAATCATCAGATAGTAAGGAGCTCTCCTAGTGAGCTGCCATGTTCCTGGTGTTTCCTAAAAATGTGTTTGCTGTTGCAAGTTAATACTATATAAACATGGGACATGGTCAGGGACCACATCACAGGTAACTTTTTGAACTTTGTAAGAGTACTTCACCTGCATGTGTGCAGGTCTGATGATCATTGCAGAGTTTTCTATGGCGCTCCCTCTGGGCCAACTGGAAGTCAAGGCCAGTGTATGTTTTGATTCTTTGGCCCCTGCAGTAACAGCTGTAACATCTCTGTGATTGGCCTGTTTGAAGCCCAAGGGGTTAGTGTTGTTCTCAGATATACTACAGCCAAGCAAGTGAAAAACAGTCACTGTACAGCCACTCTGAGCAGAGGATGTACAGCTCTCCACCGATGTGTCAGTGAGTAATGGTTGACCCTGAAATTTACACATGATGGAAAATGGTTCAGTTGTGACTCTGTTCACTCTCTCAGGTTTAAACTTTACTTTAGAGCAAAAAATTGTTGTCTTCTTCCTAACCTTGCTGTGGTATTTAATGATTATTTTTGGAAATGTTGCTCTTATTGTTGTCATTATTATAGATAAAAATCTCCATGAGCCAATGTATGTCTTCTTATGTAATCTCTGCATTAATTCACTTTATGGAACTGTTGCTTTTTACCCCAAATTCCTTCTGGATCTTCTGTCTTCTCATGTCATTTCTTATGCTGGATGCATGTTGCAGGGTTTTGTAATACACACATCAACTTGCAGTGATTTTTCCATCCTAGCTCTGATGGCATATGACAGATATGTGGCTATATGTCGACCTCTGGTCTACCACTCAATTATGACAAAACAGAGAGTCTCCATCTTTGTGTTTCTGTCCTGGCTGATCCCTCACTATTGTATGTTTATGAACACGGCAACATTATTGGGATCAAGGTTATGTGGCTCACACATTAATAAGATCTACTGTGTTAACTGGATGATCGTCACTCTGACTTGCTTCCCTCCGAGAGCAAACACCATAGTTGCATATTTCAATATCTTGCTGTATTTTGGACATTTTGTGTTTATTCTGTGGTCTTACATGTATTTGATAAGAACAAGCATGTCATCCCAAGACAAGTGGGGGAAGTTTATGCAGACATGTATGCCACATTTGATCTCTTTAATGACTTTTACAATAACTGTTCTTTTAGATGTATTGTACATGAGATTTGGATCACGTGGTGTATCTCAAGATCTGAGTAATATAATGGCGATGGAGTATCTGCTCATTCCTCCATTTGTGAATCCACTTATATATGGGTTCAAACTTGCTAAAATTCGCAACAAAATTTTGAATTTATTGCACATGAAAAAAAAAGGTTCAAAGTGTCATCCGATGACCTGTCACGCTGGAGGCAAGCTCACAAACTGAGACACAAACACTGAGAGACAAATGTATTGTTTACCTTTGAGAATGAAAATGTGGTAGAAAGTACATTTATTTGTTATGTATTGTTGATGGCTCACATAATTTTCATACTCATCAAAGCATTCAGTGACCCCACATGTCCTATAGATGGAGGCATCCTGAGAGACACCACTCCCATTCAGATAGAATTGTTTCATCACAGAACAGAATAAACCTGTGTTGATTTGATCTATGGGGACAAGTTAACCCAAACAATGCCAGGAAAAGGCTTATCTATGGGAGCACCTACATTTGAGTTTTTTCTCCAGTCTTTGATTCAGGTTTTGTCCTTGTTCTGTGTCTAATCTACATGTCACATAAATATGCTTCAAGAACAGCATGTTTCCTTACTTTTTGTTTTGTTTGCTCTCTTGATGAGAATATGATGCATATTTCACATATATTGTCAGAGATCCCAACACATGTTATGTTAAGAAAAATGTAACCATTCAGAAGGATCATATATTGTCACTAAAGATACTAAAGCATACTTTGGCGTGACAAGCATTATCCTGCTATATATTAACCAATAAATCTATATTAAACACAAATAGGACCTGCAATTAAATAAACTATATAAACATAAAATGGCATTGGATATACTAAAATATAACATAAACAATGAATTTTCTCCCCCTCTCCATGTGTTTGCACACTGCAACACTTTAATCATTTCAACATATCACTTTTTTTTTTGGTGAACTAGACCCTTTATTGTTTTCTATAGATAAGACAGAGAGAGAGAGATGCACAAAGGTTTGTGCATATACTCTACCACTCAGCCACCTGTCCCATCAATATATCAAATTTAAGCAGAAATTTGAAGATTTAGATTAGACTTCACAGCTGATCAAAGCACAGAAAATCTGTGACACACCTGTGAAAATGCTCTTTTGTAAACTGTGTTTTCAGATTTGTAAACCTCAGAGTGAATGTAGTTAATGTAGTTTCATGTTACCTCTTTTTGTAAATGCATTGTCGATGTAATATTTATTCTTCATTCATTCTAAGGAACATATGATTGTATTTATGCTCCAAAACGTGTCCAGGAAAAGGCTTGTGAAAAGGTGACTGTGTACCCTCCACATTTTTTACAATATTCCATACAGAAGATGCTGTCAGTGCCTTTCAGCAGAGAACAACAAAAGACGACCATGCATGAAAAGTTGGCCAGAGAATTTCATCGGGAGGAAAAACATTTGAGAATGAGAATTGCACATTTGAATCATCATTTTCATATGAAGTTGGATCAGTTGGAACAATTGTTATTACCAGTATAAGCAAATATTTTGTCCTTTGGATATTCATGAGTGTGGCCATTTTAATCACCCCAAACAAAGTCTTAAACTAGTCTTAACCTTTAACCAGGTTTAGTCATTCGTTTGTTTTTACTGCACATTTTTTCCTCTGCCTGCCCTTTAAAGCAGATATGAGCTCTGCTCTGGATTTATGTATGGAGTCAATAAAAAGTGACTACTGCCATACACACGTTGTTGTAAGCTTTGTTGTTCTCGCACATAAAGTTTACAGAGTTTGCCTTGAATCATTATTTGCACCTTTACAATGTACAACAGTGTTTAAACAGTGGTGAAAAGTCTAAATTAGGAGAGCATATTCTCAGGATACTGATGGAAAACCTGTTTTCATGGTTCCCTTACACCTCAGCGTCAGGAGTTGATGGCCACTTGATGGGAATAAGACTCCTGGTAAGTGCCCAACTGGCTTGGTCAGCAGCAATAGGAAACTTGATGGACAAAAGAAAGAAATCAGCTTGCTCAAGTGGCTGTTGCACATTACGTTGCAGCCATGCATTGTTTGGATTCATGCTTAACAACCTGACAGCAACCAACACATAAATCCTTACCAGATCCTGTTTGCTTTGGACATTTTTTCTCCCAAAACTATAAGATAAGGGGTACGAACATAACATGGGTAGCAAATGGTCAGTAATGATATGAAGTTAAGCAAAAACTTGCAAAAGCACCAGATATTATCTTGTTTGATTTGCATAGCAGAAGGTCTTTCCAGGCCACTGATTGCTTGTTTGCTGTTGTAATGCAAGATATTAAACAGTGAGGGAGAGAAGGAAGTTTTCCATACAAGTGAAAAGAGACTCCACAATGGATAATCTGCCAAGATAAAAGCACACATTTGCAATCACACTATTCAAACTAAAAATGAAAACCTTTTACACTATGCATATCAAAGACATGAAGAAGAATTCATGGGGGGGGGGGGGGGGGGGGGGGGGGGGGGGGGGGGGGGGTATGTGTTAGTGTAAGTAGACAGCATATTAATGACTGCAGAGAGAGAGACCAGACATTGGTAGGGACTGGGTTACCCTTCACAGGAGCCCAGCCATGATGGATAATACATCTCGCATAACAATGTTTTTTCTCTCAGGTTTAAATGAAACAAAGAACTACCGATATACACTCTTTTCTCTCACTTTACTGTGTTACTGTTTTATTTTACTTGTAAATGTTTCTCTTATTGTGACCATCATCTGGGATAAAAACCTGCATGAACCAATGTACATTCTGTTGTGCACTTTTTGCATGAATGGACTTTATGGTACAACAGGTTTCTACCCCAAGTTTCTGTGGGATCTGCTCTCTCCTGTTCATGTTATCTCTTATTCTGGATGCCTTGTTCAGGCTCTAGTAATGTACTCATTTGCCTGCAGTGATCTGTCTATTCTTTCAGTGATGGCATATGACAGATATGTGGCTATATGTCGACCACTGGAGTACCACTCTATCATGTCAAAGCAAAGACTCTTAATATTAGTGTGTTTCTCTTGGTTAACACCCTTCTGTATTATCGGTACTAATATTTTACTAACATCTAGATTAAAGTTATGCAGCCCATATATTGCCAGACTCTATTGTGTGAATTGGATTATTGTTAAACTGGCCTGTTACCCAGCACAAACTACTGTTAATGGTGTTGTTGCATATATAACAATAGCCTTGTATGTCTTTCTTGGTGTTTTTATAGTTTGGTCATACATTTTTCTCATTAAATCATGTATACATTCCATAGAGAACAGAGGGAAATTTATGCAAACGTGTGTGCCACATTTAACCGCCTTGCTCACTTTTCTTGTGACAATAGTTTTTGATGTCATGAATATGCGGTTTAGTTCAAAAGATTTACCTCAAACCTTTCAAAACTTTGTTGCAATAGAATTTCTTGTCATACCTCCCATTATCAATCCTCTAATGTATGGTTTTAAATTGACTAAAATCCAGAAGAGAATTAGGGGGTTTATCATTCTAAAAGTCAAAAGAACATTTTGTCTTATATGAAAATGAATGTCTCATTTTGGATGCACTTTTTTTTAATATACCAATGTCCTGGCAGATTTTGCACATTTATCTGAAAATTACTGCAAACTTGATCCTATTGTCTTTTAAGGTGAAGGTGTGCTTACTATAAAATTAAAATTCATGTTCAGATGTGCTGAATAATATGCTTCTATTAATTATGTTCCATCATGATGAACAATGCTTGACATCAATCATTGATTACACTACATTCATTTGTTACCCAACTTTACTTGTTACCTTCTACTTTTTATCCTTTACTGCTGCTGTTAATAAATATTTAAACAGATAAAGTTTTTCTCAATTTAGTTTTTATCTTTTCAGTCTGTCCTCTATGCCTTCTCCTGCAGCACTTTTATGCAACAAGAAGCTGCTCATTGTCTTAATCTGTTGCAAATTTTCATAGAAAAAACAGTACTGACCCTGGTGTTTACAGTTGTCATTTGCATGTAACAGGGTTCCATATCTAGTAGGTTATAAATCAAGTACACTGTAGCATAGTAAACTTTAATCAGGTAAAACATAATTTCAAAGTTATAGGCTATTCGTGTTTGTGCGCAGGTATGTTCCACAATAGTCAGCAGCAACATTTGTCATCTGAGCTGGCATAGGTAATCGTCATAGAATATCTCATCAGTTAACAGGAGGTTACAGGTTACATCAGAAAAAGCCTCATTCACTGTGGAGTCTTTCTCTACCTCTTCCCCAGCTCAGTTGTTACCCAAGACAATATTAGGTTTGACAGACACATGGGTTAGTCCCCATAGCATTGAACAAACAACACGAGTTTTATGTTTAAGGCCACTGTAACACCTGCTATCACACTTGGTCTTAATCCTGAATAGCTGTTTTCTAAAGTAACCTGTAACCCCTGCATAATAGCAAATGAAATGCTCGCTTTGTGAACATAAAATAAGGTTACTAATGCAACTTACTAGACATGCTAACATAAATGAACAACAGAGATTGATAACTGAAGCAGAAAAACAGGGTGTATATGGAAACGGATTTTGTTTGCGGTAAATGGTGTGGTTCCGTTTTGCAGTTGCGTGCTTTTATTTTGAAGGGCATCACTCTATTTGTGCCACTTCCTGTTATTGCAGTTAAAAAACTTCATGTTCTTATCTAGAGCCGGTAAAGCGTACAAACTAATTATTAACTTGTTATATTCTGTCTTATAACTTTGATTGAGATTGTTTAATTGTGATTTGTTTTGGAGGTTTTTTTGTGTGTGATTTTTATGAAGTATAAGGATTGGAAGATAGGCTGCTAGCAGGAAGAGCTGAAAATTAGCACCCCTGGAAGCACAAGGAGGTAGGAGGAAACCAATGCATTGGTTAAAAATCCTAATTTAATGTAGAAATTCATTGTTTACGTTTGCTGGAATGATTTGTATTAAGTTTGAAGATGTAGATGTCAGTAGTAAGTTTATACAGTTCTTCAGTAACCACATCACACAGAAGGAGGACAGGCATTATGAGATGCCATTCACTTACAAAGGCAACTGTCCGCCCAACTTACCGAAGAACAAGAGCCTAGCTACAGTGTCTTAACCCCTTAGGCGCCAGAGTTTTTTCAAGACAATATACAATTTTGATATCAAGATTTCAAAAGGCTATAACTTAAAAATAGTTTGAGATAAAGGTATACTGTCAATGAGAAAATTGTTCAGTGTGACTCAAAGTCTGTGATGGGAGTGAAATTATTAATCTAACCCTCTATGGCATGGTGTTGCCCTCAGGCAACAAACCACTATTTTGGCCCCCACACTGCTCCTTTAAATTAAAAAAGTAAAACATAGAATTAAAAGTTTGATGACATGTCTGTGACCAATTAAATTTGAAGTGGGCTTTCGTCTGGGGACAGAGCGGTCCTTTTTGCGCCGACAGCCATCTTGGACACACTGCTCGCAAAAGGTAAGATAAATTTCACTTTTTAATATGTTTAAATTGAAATAGTATAAATAATATCTGTGATGTGCATGAATAGAAGAAGAATGGTATCACCATAATCAATTTTCATGCTATACTATCTGATATTACTCACAGGAAATGGACGCAAGAACATTTTATGGCTGTAAGCA
>JAOXYL010000052.1:19265738-19293735 GCA_028564955.1 Terapon puta
TTCCTTCAGTGGCTCGTATAACTTCATGTGTAAGTGCCTACAGGCTTCGTTTTGACATAATGACATAACATTATCATGTAAGCTCACTGCCCACGACCTGCTTGGACCCCTCATTGCTGCTTGCAGCTATATTTAAGTATTTTCTTCGTCCGGTTGTGGGTTTTTTGCAGTTTTTGCATATAAAAATATTTGGTTGCTGTGTAAACGCTTTTTCTCCAGTCTGCTCTGTTCCTCAAATATATGTAAGCTTCCTATGCTGGTAATGTTTTAAAGTCTCTTTGCCCATGTTCTAGATTGTCAAGTTAGAATGTCAAGACCCTTCCTCCATTTTTTTTTTTTTTTTTTAGAGATTTTATATCTCTCTGAAACTATACTGCATGCAGTGACCCTCAAGGTGCTTCTAAAGGCACCCCAAATAATTAACAGATCGGCCGTGTCATTATTTAGTACAAAAGAATCTTTAATGAATTTGTGATATCTTGTAATCTTTATCTTTTAATAACGTCTGGTTTAAATTCCAATATCCTGGGCCCATGTGAAACTTGTTGGTACTGATGCTTACACATATAAGATGGCGATCTGACATAAATCTCTCTTTAATCCGAACTTTATTAATTTTCAGAGTTGAAAATGATGTTAAGAAATAATCTCATCGACTTGGCTGATTTCCTCGTCTCCATCTTGTTTGCTGAGGATTCTGCATTCTCGACATGTCTGTATTCTCTAATGGGCTCACGAGGCTGGAAATAGCATTATTCGCTCTAGAGTGGTAATTCTTAGTTTGTCTTCCTTTTCAATCCAAATCCGGATCCAGCACAGTGTTGTAGTCCCCTGTTATCTAATTATTTTCATCTTGCACCATATTAAAAATATCTTACAGGCCTACAGATTTTTTACTTCTTATTATTACTGCAAACTGTATGATATCCACTAATATATCAAATCCATTTGTGTAGTGCATTATTGTATCTTAAATCACAATATATACATTACAATTGCACCTTTTAGAAACGTAACATTCATGTGAAAAGTATTTCTTAATTTCTTTAATTTAATTACATGTAATTGAGTATAATTAATCATCTTGTAATCGGTCATAATTTATTATATAGCTCAGTAAAAATGCCCTATACAACAACAATACAACAATACAAGTGTAGTTTATCATTCACGTACAACCTACTGGCAAATTCTTCTTTTCTGAGTGTGTTTGACTGAATTGAACTTTTTTCTCTTCATGTGGGCTGACTGTGAGGACACAAAAAGAAAAGGACTGAAGGTGTTATGTGGAAGTCACCAAACATGCTCTTGGCGAGACAAAGACTTTGACCCCGTGGTAGCTTCCCTGTTAAATTCTTTAACACTGTGATAGAACGGCAGAGGTCAAATGGCTCCCAGCTTTTACTGAAGATCCACACGTCATCATTTAAGGACTGTGGAAGATGAAATGCTCAGGTTCGGTCTGCAGTCCTTCAGCTTCACAGCTGTTATACTTCGGTAATTGGGCTCTCCAGTTTACAGATTACTTCAGTCCAGCTCTATTTAAAGTGTGTGTGTGAAAAGGAGACGCAAAACAGAGGCTGCTTTTTCTGACGGGGGCTCCAGACAAATGGGATACAGTCAAAACTACCAAAGGCGTCTTTTTAATGGGAGCATTTGTGAAGTAAACAGGAATGTGTTATGATAGAGTCATTGCTGCACTTGGGGAGGTGTCTGGCCTCGCTGACTGAAAATGGACTTCAGAAACTTGACTACCATCTGTAGAATAAAGACTAGCTATAACCTTTTTACAACTCTGCCTTGGGTTTGGATCATAGCTCCTCATTTTCTTTGTCTTTAGTTGAGTGTAAGAACTTTCTAAAATGTTTTCAGGTTGGAGTAATCTGTTTGAACGGGTGGCCCAGAAAATTAAGTGTGAGGAAACAGTGTTATTATGTACGTGTAGCACAGTTTCTCTGAAACTATCTATTAGGACCTGGCAGCAGAGGAAAGTCCCCTCTCAAGGCCGTAAAGGCTTTTGATCCAGCTTCTAGTTGTAGAGGGATGAAAACACCCCACCAACATCTTCGTTTAGTACCATGCTTCTCTTTACTTTGAAAACATTTCGTTCTTTATTTAGTCTTTTTCTTTTTTACAGATTACAGATGAAGACAGAGGATCACACGTACTACTTTAAAAACAATCTTGCGAGGGCGACTTCATTGCCTTTTTCTTCAAGCGGAGCAGAGCGTGTGCGCGCACACACCAAAGCTCAGACCAATTAGCAGCTGGGCCCTTTTTTGAGCACTTAACACATGAGGCGGAAAGTCAAGGTGACACTGTGTAGAGGCGTTTTATTACTGGGTCACTTCACCGATTGCCACTCTGGGTTAATCCGGAGATCAAACGGCAGGTATAAAAATGTTTCTGTCCTCTGAAACCATTTACCGAACATGACGTACACCATGTCTCTAGAACAGCTGAGGAGACATTGAGATCACATTGACATGCAGATCCTTCGCAGGTACCCATACTCATGTCTGTTTTGGTTCTCTCTGTATTCGTTCTACCCAAAAATAATCATGTGTTTAGCCATTGGCGTCCTACTAAGAAACCAGTGATGTACATTTGCACTACAAAACCAAGTGAGAAAATAATACTAAACTGCAACTTTGACGTGATCCTTATTTAACAGAGGTTAATTTATTAAATATAGCAGCAGATCAAAGCAGGCAGACATGGATGAAATTTCATAGGCCACAGTGTTCACAGTGTGCACAGTTTCATAATATTAAGCATGTTTTCTCTGTGCACTAATGAGCAAGGTCCTGTCAAATATGTTTTCTGAGTATTTGACTAAGCCCAATGAATGCCACTGATTTAGTTCAAGTGGGTACCAGCCTTTCAGTGATTGAAGGCCACTTGCTTTTTGAAGTCGAGAAAAAAGGGAGCGACATTTTCAGGGGACTTACTTTGTGTCATTTAGTATGAAGTGTTGCTGCAGCAGCATCTCACTGGGCTTCAAGAACTGCAAATTATGGCTCTGACTACAAATAAATGAGAGCTGGCTTTGGTACTCAGAGACTGCAGGAGGCTAAGAAGCACTTGGGATGTTTCCAAACACTGGGAAAGATTGACTGCTGCTCATTAGAAAGATCAACTTTGATGACTTGACTATTACCAAGGGTTAAGGGTTGGTTCCAGTAGCTGGTTTCTATTTGGATCCGGTACCCGATCGGGCAAAATACCCAAATTCGTTAAGCTCTGATGCTAACAAGCCTCTCATGAAACCCTGGAATTCTCCTTCTTACTTTTATTAGTAGTTTTTTTTTTCCTGGTGCTGACGCTGAGCAAAAAACACATGACCATGACCGTGAACAGAGCGGTGACTCTTCTTCAGAGAATTGATCAAGCTGATCACGGAACGTTAAAAATTTTCTGCATATCTAATCAACTCAAGTTCACTGAATTGTGACGTCAATTAGTGGGATCGTGTAGTTAAAAAGGTTATTAGGATAATATCAACTAACAGTCGCTGTGACTGTGACACCTGTTTTTATTTCTTTTTACCCGTGTGGATGTGCTCGGCCCCTTAACACTTGCTCTCACCTGCTCCTGCTGTGCGGGAGCTCTCAGAATTAGAAACTTGATCTGCAGAGGATACAGTCCTGGTCAGGGCCTGCAGCTCCCTGTGCGACGAATGTCCTGAGCTGGTCGAGCTGAGAACGAGCGACCCCTCCAGAACAGCTGACATCCAGCTCAGAGTCACACTTTTGATGGAAAGTCACCGCCAACGTCTTAGAAATTATGGTCGCTACAGCAGCATTTTTTTTAAAATCAGATGTTTCATGCACTTCACAATTTTTCTTGATTACTGGACTGTTAAAATGATTATTATTTGAAATAATAAAGGTCACAGCTTAATTTGATGGGACATATGAAGGAGAGCCGAGTTAAATAATACATGTTTCAATGTGGAGTCGGTTCTAAGTTTTGGCTTTGGCGACTTGCTATTCTGCAAAAACTGTTACTCTCATTTGCTTAGTAGTCAAAGCTGTCATGTATAGCCCAACAATGTGATTAAATTAACAGGTTACCAGTGAAAGTAATCACAGTTCTCTAAACATCTAAACCAGATCAGCATCTTTTTCCACCTGCGCCTGTTCTACTGTACATACTGTGTAGTCACTGCCCTGTAAAAGTAGGTAGGTCAGGTAAAACAAGCCCAAGGATACAAAGACAGATTGTCCCAAAAGGAAACTAACGTGCGTAGTATCCTGACGGCGTGCTATTGCAGTGTGTGCTGGTGGATGATGAGTTCAGATCTCGGTGCTAATTAATTCCCAGCTTGAGTTTGTCTTTAGATACCGTGATGTTAACTGTCACCGGCACATCTGGAGTTTCCGCTGGAGCGTTTCATGTTTGCCTCTGACAGACCTGAGCGGCTGCTGTTGTTTTGTGTGGGAGAGACGGGGCTTCACAAAGTTGGTGAGTTCCAAACGCAGGAGTTCACTTGAAACATCAGCTTCTCAGGTCTGTTTGAGAATTAATGGGGTTGTTTGCTTAATTTTCTTTTGGTTTTTTAATTACTTGTTACTAATTGTGCGTGCAAGTGACAGTTACGTAATGCTCCTCTGATGGTTCAAAATTGTGTTTGCATGTAAAAAGCTCAATTTCCTGTTTTTGAATTTTTATAATTTCCATACACTATTGACCTTTGTTATTTTTAATGGGAAAATGTCAAACTGATAGATAAGATGTCAAGTCAGTAAGTATTTATTCATATAGCTCAATATCACAAGTCATGAATTTGCCTCAAGGGGCGTGAAGCCGCTGACGTCGATAATCATCCCTAAAAGGAAGTAGGAAGGTTAAAAGGACTTTATTGACTTTTTAACTGAAACGGTCCCTTTTTAATACCGATGCCTCTGGGTGACCTACATAAGCAAACAAGACCAACAGCGAGAAGATTAGTTACTTTTCAAGTTTCTACTAATTATTCTTCTTTTCTGCCACAGGCATGCAAACTCTTATTAAATGATGCAAGAGTATGCTCTGGCTTCTTTTTAAGTGGCTTCAGGTGCTACCTGAAGGTCAGCAGGAAGTGAAGCAGAGGGGAATATGTAAGCTAACGTCGGGTCAAACACTACCACCTTTGTCCACAGGGACCAAAATCAGATGCCAAAAATGACACAAAATGAAAAGTGCTACAGAGCGTCTTGAAACAAGAACGAAAACAGAAAAGCCTTCAAGAGAAGAAAAATCTGCAAGCTCATCAAATTTGCTGAACGTCAACTACAGCTCAGCTGAGTCAGCCTTCCTGTCAATGATTCAATGTTCAGCAAACTGGGGAATTTCTTACAAAACACATCCTGTATTTTGGTGCTGGCGAAAACACGTTTAAGAAGAGCGAGTAATTTAGCTACAGTGTTGACGATGGTTTATCACTTCACGCTAAACCGTGCACAATATTTAAAATTAAAATTCCTTTTTTTTTATGGGGAAATGCTGATGTAGCCTGGCAAGCCCAAACACACTTCCCCCACCCACTAAATTAGACTTTACAGGAGAATTCCTTGGCGTGCATCAGATTTGGTGTTGACTCATTGTACAATCAGTTGGAAGTACGCTCATCACCCTTGAGGGCGTTGCTGTCTGTTTGAGAATGGCATGCTGTAAGTCAAGCATCCAGAAGTCACTTCAGCTGAACTTGTGGCTGTGGCAGAACTGGAGCCATTCGTCGTCCATTTGACCCCGTCGTCATCGCTCAGCTCCAACCAACTGAGTTGGAGTTGGAGTGACCTTTTTACGTGGAGGATGACTCCTAATATAGATGTCAAGGGCATAACGTTGGAGCGCAACCTACGCCTCCAGCAGGCCCCAGTCATCCTGTTCTTCCCGTCTCCTCCATGTGTCACTGCTTGAATAGTTCAACATCGTGACTTCGTGTGGAGGACAGACGTTGCTTTTTAATCTCACACCCACAGATTTGTAATAGATATTTTTGTGAGAGGGATTGTTAGGATGAATCTGTCGTCATTTCTCTTACTTTGAGGATACAGTCCTCATCTGCTGCTTGCACTGGTAATTGAGGGTCGGCATTTATTCATCTACCTGGTTTGGATGAGCTCAGAGCAGATGTGTGACCATGAGCTTTAACAGAGAAAGTATCAATTACAGTGTAACACACAGGTATGTTACAAAGATCTGTTTCCGTTACGGTATCAAATCGTATAAATCATGTAAATAAGTGTGGTGAGACAGTTTGGCTCTGCTTCAAGTAGGAACAAACCACACTCAAGGGTGTTTTCTTAAATTTGTTTCTGAACCTGAACAGAGGGGAAAAAAAATCCTACATCTGATTCGTGAATCGTGCAGTCGACAGATTTGTTTATAGCCAGAAGTGAGAACCTTTGTGAATCAGGATTGTTCTTGTTTGGATGCATGCACCAAATGTCCAAATAATCATGCATAGGAGAGGTAATCCTTACCCTTAATGGACTGCAGAGGGAGGGATTATATCACTCAGGTCACCCAGATCCCCCAGGACAAGATGGAGAATGTTGCAAAGAAAAAAGGTCACGTTTTCTGCCCCGCTTCTGTACGAGCCTGACAAGGATGAATGACTGCTGCAGATATATATTTTTTTTTAATCTCTAACTTTTCGTGGAATCAGTGGGAAGGATGTGCCCAGAGTGAGCCTGGCAGAGAAAAGCTGTCGTTTGCGGTATGTCGTCTGCGCACGTTAATGTGTCATGAATGAGCCGCATTGACTAATTCTTATTTTAATTAGATGATGAAATGCCCTTGCCCTGACAATTGATCAAATGTTGAAAGTTACCGATCGATAAGCATGGATTTTTTTTTTCCTTTCCTCCACAAAGTCGATATCCAGAGTTTTGTGTTTGCGCTTTTGACCTTTGGCTCGTTGTTGACATTGTTTTTCCAGACCCGCGACACGTCTGAACCGGAGTAAAGCTCGGCCGGATCGGTGGAAAGACCACAGAGGATGAAATATTTATCTCGATGACGCCGGCTCAGTTCTGACTCGTGCCCACAGCTCGATGACTCTTGTAATATTAATTTTTCCCTCCTCTCGTTTGTAGTCTGTGGGCAGCTAACAGGAGCACAGACAATGATGACAGCTTTTATGATTTATGAGGCCAATGTTTGATCGCTCCACGGCAGAGATAAATGGGATGTTGGTTAGTGAGCCGATGAACTGGGCCTCGTCCGTGCGCGCTCGTGTGCTCATGAATCCCCCCTCCACCCCCCACCCCCACCCCCCCCCTTTTCTCGCAGCCACACATGACCCTTTCAGTGTAACCATCACAAACCCAAAGACAAAAGCTTTTGATTGATCACACAGTGACAGTTATATGCCCTCTGTCATCAGTGAGCCGCTCATTGCCCGATGATTGTGTACTTTCATGCAGACAGATGAGTCAGGAAGGTGTGCCGGAGCATCTCTGTGTCCTTGAGGCAGCTTCTAGAGAATCCTCGGTTTTTATTAAAGTTTAGCAATCGTCACCTCTGCTTTGAGGTTGAAAGAAAAAAGACTCATTTTTTCTTACATAAAGCAGAAAATGCTCCTCCGTCCTGGTCGTTTTCAGACCTGAGGTTTGTTTGCTCCGGTGCGAATCGGCGCTTCAGTTGCGTTTCCGTGACGATAAGCGAGCCGAGTCAACAGCCCCAACTACAGATCCCAGAACGTTAACAGTTTTTAGAGCGCCCGTCCCTTTCACCTCATATAGTATCTTCACCTCACATCTCTTTCCTTTGACTCTCTTGCATCCCTCAGCTAAGAAAAAAAACTCTAAAAGGTCTCAGTGCAGTTGTTTAGATCTTCAGATATGATTGTTGCGTTTAGATCTAACTGAACAAATCCTATTCGGCAGGACTGAACGACGCAGGTTTGAAAACGCCAAGAGTCTCTGCTGTATATCTAACGTAAGAGGATGAGCACTAGCGCACCTTCTGTTGTGAAATAAAAGCTTGCCTGGCAAGAAGAAAAAAAAAAGACAGAAGAGGGGGGGGTGATTCTTCAGTCGCATATCACAGCCCCGGCTGCAATATTTTATGCCGCCACATGTTGTCACTTCAGTGGGGTATTTATAGTCGTCGGACTGATGATGTAAATAAGCACAGCTGCAGTTCAGCTAATTTGTATGCAGTGCCGCTAATTAAGGCTTAATACAGGACTGTATTAAATGTGTGTAAAGGAGGTGTGTTATCTGGCACTCAACTCTAAATATTAGTTGAACACTCCAATAAATATACTTGGATGATTCGACTGTAAACAATCGTTACGGTTGACCAGATCTGCTGTGAGCTGCAAAATGTTGCACAACACGCGGAAGGCATCTGTGGAAGGGAAGAGAAAGAAACGCGTTTGTTAGCTGGGTGTTTGCTGCTCTCAGTGCTTAACGGAAATTCTGCTGCACTTCACATTATTCTGTTTTGGCCTTTGAATTCGTTTTAATTGTCAAAAAGGTTTGACCCAGATATCGAAGATGAGAAATGCCAGTGTTGATATAATCGCTCTCTCTCGCGCCTTTTTCCCGCTGTCCCTCCGTGTGTGTGCCCGATAAAGCAATCCCCAACAGAGCGGCAAATTTCACACCTGCTTCTCCCAGATGTTAAATCACGGATGCAGTCTCTTTTGCCGCAGTGGTCAATCTGCATTTATAAATCAGGCTCGGGGGCCATTTGTAGACGTTTTTATTCCCTCCTGTTTCAAAGGAGCGAGTCGCAGTACATATCGGACTAATGCTCTCTTCAGCATCAACGCTTTTCTCCGATTTTGCAACGGTTTGACTTGAAACAGGTTAGTGTAGCGTCAAATGTAGACGAAATACTTCACGCTGCCTAAATGGGCCAGAACCAGAGGATGCTTTCCAATTCTCTGTGTTTCTTTTCAAATAAAGTGATCAAGTGCTCTGCTGTTGGAAGGTGCGGTGAATTTAACTTGATTATAATACCGTGATGTTTTTTTTTTTCCATTCAAATTTCTACTTTTATTATACATGTGTTTGTGTTGCAGGCGTACATCCAAGGGCTCCATTTGGTATTCTGTTTTTTACGACCCTATTAACTATGCCACTTGTAATGGCTCAGCACAAAACAAAAGACAGCCGAGCAGAGCTTCGTTTGAATTGTCCTCTGAGAGTCTCATTTACACAGACATAGCCTATGGACTTGGCTCATGATTCCCTGCAGCCTAATCCAAATAGCTACAGTTCATTGATACTGTTAATTGCACATGTTAAACATGTTCTTTCGTGGCGCAGAGAGCAGAGATGTTGCTTTCAGGTACAAAGTTCTTTATGTGATTGGCTCCTGGCTGAGGGTGCACAGTGCATTTCACTAATTGATATTAATTGATTTAATTGCCACGTTTCTGTTTCCACTCAAGGCTCTATACGTTGTTGGATGGTGGCTGTCCCTTTGTCACAGCCTCACAGCGGGGAAACTCGCCTGGGTTATAGTTGCTGGACACAACAAGACGAGCAGCATTTCGGCGGCGCAGTGCTGCGTTTTGCCTCCGAGGGCCCAGTCACTTGTGGTTTCACTTGCCTCTGTTCTCCTTGCCTCCTTACAACTTTCATGATCCTCCTTCCCCTCGTAGGTCACATTGCAGCCACATTTTTTTAACCATGCAACGGTCAGTCTTTATTTAATTTTTTTTCAAGAACCAAAATGGTGTTATTTTTTTATTTGTTTTGACATGTTATCTTATTGATCATGCTTTAATCAAAGCTGCGGGCGCTGATAGATATTTTCTACCACTCTGTCCAGGCAGTTTTACAGTTACACCAATAGGCCCAAGGGTGTTCTCCATTGTTTGGCCATGTGTCACAAGTGATCGCTCAGACACGGTTGACTGGACTTTGAAAGCACTTGGAGGAATGATGCATTTTATCCTTGCATGTTGGGATTTACAAGGGCCCGTGGCCATAATAGGAGAAGGGTTGGAAACATTCTTATACCATGTGCATGCTCTTTTTCAGCAGCCCCCTTCATATAGTAATGTATGTGAGCTGCATGGATGTACTGCATTAAATGCTCCTCTGTCGCAGTTGATGTAAAGCGTTTCAATCCAAAGCGTTGCTGATTGACCTCTAATGTGGAATTTCCTCGCTGATCTTGAAACTCGCTTGTTATGCGCCCGCTGTGTTGCCACTACCAGGCCTAGTTGTGTCAGAACACAAGCAGCTTATGTACCTCGGCCCCTATTTTCCACGCAGCTTTTTCAGTGTCACAAACAGACGTGAGCCTGGAGAAAGGAAACAAAACTGGGAGCTGGAGCGTCTCCATCCAGATGACTTAAGTCATTCCCTTTGACTGTTTTCGCAAATGCTTTCACAAACAGCCACCAATTTTACTCTGCTTTTAGCCGTGCTTCATGGCAGGGGATGAAACTGCGTGCACATATGGTACATCAACCATAACGATGACAACAAACAAAAAAAATGCGGCTGCTAGGAAATGAGGGAATGCTCAGGACCCAGGCAGACGGGGCTCCGTTTCACAGATTTCCGAGTTCAGACACTAACGGCTACAAAATTTGGGGTAAACAATCTAAAAATAAACACTACCTCAGTGACTGCGGGAGATGCCTGTTTGTCTGTGCACATACTGTACAGCAGTGAAATACTGCTGTTTAACACTGCTACTGAGTATTAGTAGTACTTTGTGAGACATAATTACTTCTTTTGAAAATGAATGATAATTTAATGAATTCTTAAAAGCTATTAAGGTTCCTGGGATATAGACTCTTATATTTTCATTGCCACATCTCCTTTTGATCTTGTACCGCATTGAAAATGGAGCATGCCATGTGAGCGTCCAAGGTAAGATGCCAACGGTCCTGGGGGCCTTGAAGGAAAGACTTTTTGCTCAGAAAAATGGGTGACATTCCCCTTTAAGCCACTGAATCATCAACACTCATTGCTGAATCACACAGTTTCCATTCACTGGTGACAAAATGTAGCAGAGTAGAGTACGACACTCCGTTACAGAATTGTAATTCTCCACCACAGCGAATTAGATGTAGAAAACCTCCCCTTACCAGCCGGTAACTCTGATATCATGCAGCAAATGATAGTTAAAAATACACACACACACACACATACAGAGGCAAACACTTAAGCATCCTGAACAAGGAAAGCTTTCTCTGCTATGTGAATGAGTAGCTATGGCTGAATGGCTGAGTGTGTCCTCTGTCTCTGTGAGGTCGACAGCCCAGGGAAGATTAGGAGGAAGCACATCAAATGAATGAGAAGGGAAGAAAGAGGAGAGGAGACGGAGGGGGGGAGAAAAAACTGATGGCTCAGGGAAACCCGCTGCATTACACTTGCTTTAAGGGAATTATCTCTGTGAGATATTCTGCAGGGTCTGGGAGTGGACACGAGCATGCAGACACACACACGCACACACACACTCACAGACAATATCTCCCGGCGTAAATCTCTCATTAAATCTACATCAGTCTGATAGCTCCACCCATCTGTAGTTGTTCCTGGTGGTTCCTGCGTTGTCTTTCAGTTCCTCCGACATCCTCTTCGCCCCCTGTACCCGCATTCATGTTTATTTCTGTAAATGTGTTTCTGCATTATTCATCACTCGCCATGGTCTTGCCTGTGGCATGGCTCATGGGTGGCCTACATGCACAGGTTCAAATCTTACCTCCTCACCTGCAAACCGCTCAGTCTCAGTCCATTTAATGTCCTGACACATTTTGGCATAACGCTGCTAAAAGCCTCCAGTTGTGAAATCTCATTAAAGCCGCTGATAAAAAACAAAGGGGCTGTTGTTGACTGGGCGCGGGACCCTAGTCAAGAGAGTGTGTGTCACGAAACTGGTGGCCAGTGGAGCTGGCAAGGAAGCGGAGGGTGGGGCTGCAAATGAAAGCTGTTTTTAAAATAGTCAGTCTCCCAGACATGCGTCACCGCAGCCGGGCCACAACACAGCTCCCTGCTCCTTCGCCCTTACTGGTTTCCATATGTTCATTTGGCAACCGGCTCTACGCCGCTCCCAGCTTTGCATGTAGATGACACAACAAAGCCTCCCAGTGCCTTGAACGTCTGAATAAATGCTTCGTAATCAGAATAATCAGTCACTTGATTTGCCCCCAATCACTTTTTAAGCACTTTAAGGCTTTTTTTTCATTTTAAATACATAAAAAGATTCAGTCTCAGATGCTCTAGCGAAGCTGGTTGATAATACTTTGTGCCGCCATTGTGAACATTTAGGTCAAAGCACTGCCACACCTCAGCTGTAGCCTCTAAGTCTTGTTATCAGATTTACCATAACCAGTACGCACAACATGGGGTGCACCGTCAGCAGCCAGAGTGAGCTGCCATTGGTCAGCCACTTGAGGTTGTGAGACGTTGGCTGGGGTGGCACAGGTGGGGGGCAGGATTGATATGATATGATTATTGTTCCAGAGGTTGTACACGTTCATGTGTTTTCCATGAGCTTTACGTCAGTCTTTGAAATCTTTCCACGTGCGAGTTATATCTGCCTCGTGGAAAATCTTGCATTATGGAAAGTGAGGATTCAGTCGTTCATCGCTGCAAAAATGTGTTTATGGACTTGGCATTGTCAAGTTATCCCTGTTTTAAAAAAAAACAAAACAAAACACCAGACTCTGCCCTCTGCTCTGACATTTGTGCTGACCTATAACTTTAGTAAACAGTTCAATCCCAGCTGATGCTCTTGGCATTTGGCAGCCATTCAGAGTTGAGCATTTAGAAAAGCCATTGACGATAAAAGTAACGACCGTGCGTTTACAATTTAGTATATTAAAGGCAACTCTTGCCTCATTTAAGTGGATGCGGGTGGGAGAGAAGTAAAGATACATTTCCTGCAGGGGTCATGGACAAGTCTGAGGCCGTGTTCACAACAGTAGATGTACCCAGACCTCCGTACTGTATGAGCACATAAATCAGTGTTTATGCACAGATTCTTTCATGTAATTTTGAGTTTCCATACAACTGTCCAAATGTACACACATGGCGTTCCACACATACAGAAAAAAAATGAGGTTGTGCAGCTTAAATACATTCTACCAGTACTGTCTCTCACCGCACAGATTACAGGAAGTCTGCTCGTCCTCTTCTAACTGTCGACTGGAAAAGTGACTTTTTGATTTCCTCTCTGCCGTCATCTCACCTGTTCACCCCGAGGCCCACTGCTGTCACACAGAATTATAATTTTAAAAGGATTTTAGGATGTCAACATTGGGTGTTTCTGTAATGTAATGCCTGAATGGCCAATCCTCAAACAAAGTTAAAGTAAATCATCGTTCAGACTCCACCTCTCTTGGTAATCTAAGAAAATGTTTCTTGTATTCTTGGCTTCATTCATCACAAAGAGAACGTTTTCTCAGACACACTAATGGATTGAGCCGAGTCCACCTAATTTGTCTGTTATATATTTGATTTAGGTCAGAACCTCATTCTTCTCTGTTTACATGTGGCACTGGTGCAGGAAGAGCGAGTGCTAAACCCTCCAGGCCACAGAGGATGTTGACTAACTGAACCCATCTGTTGTACTTGCCAAGTGTATACCATACTAATCAGAAACTTGTTCCCACTGAGTCAGAACAAATGTCAACATTTAAGTAAGTACAAGTTCACTGCTTTAGGTTCTGTCTGTCAAACATTGGTGTTGTTTTTAGCCGTGCTCTGCTGCTCCGTACACCGCTTTGGTCCTGGCTGAAACATTTGTAGGAAGACCCGGCATAAAAGTTTGTTTGGTCAGAGTTTTCACTTATCTACTAAAATATCTGTGGACCTGTTGTCTTGTTCTAACATGATCATTTTAATTTTGAGCCAAGTGTCTTAAGAGTGGTTGGATAGATAGAAATAGATAGAAATGATTAATATATGAACATTTGTGTCCCCCTCCAGATGATTTTTGATCATTTTGATGATCCCTTAGCTTCTTCTCAAGCTCCATCGTCAGGTCAGAGTTCTCAATTCCCCAAATGATCTTGGTTATTTTACACAATGACGGAGTGCAGATCTCGCTCACTTGTTTATCCGGAGTGGGGTTACGTGTGTGTCTGTGTGTGTTCCTGGCCCACTACCAGCTCGCTGTTGCCTATAGTGAAGCATACAGTCGTGACAAATTAAAACCACGGAGCCTGCAGACGCTGCAGTGAGCGCGGAGGGGCGAAACCACAGCGAATACCCGGCCAGTGATGTCCAGATATTTTTGGAATATTTGCGGCCTGGGCTGAAAGCAAGATGCACGGGTCCTGTTCATGCCATTAACAGTTAGCAGTTCATATGCACGTACGCACACATGCGCGCGGTTTGCCCACGGTGACACCTTGGGGTCATAATGTATGTGATGGAGTCAGTCAACCGAGAGTGACCTCTTTTAATGTAGCCGCTCTGTTTAGTCCCCTTCTAATGAGTGGTTGTGACTCATAATCTATACTGTGTGCTAAAGCTGGAGGGTTGATCAGCCTGATGGTGTCTCTGTACGTTTGTGTGTGTACAGTAAGTGTAGCTCGTGTCAGATTGAGTTATGCAAAGTGGCTCTCAGACGTAATTTCTCTTGATGGGGTGGCAATTATTTATGAAGTCTCTTTGTTTCCCTCTGGCGAGCAACATTTAGCCTTTTGTAGTAATGTCAGGAGTTGCTCTTTAATATCGAGGTGTGCCAAATGGTGTTTTTTTTTTTTTTTTTTAGTTGAGACGATGTTTTGGTAGACCTGTGACAACGATGGCAGGTCTGCTCTGAGGCGTTTGTTTGGTCACGTCAAAAAAAGTGTTTTTATTTCATGAAATAACATGTGCCATTTTCCCCACCAACGATGTGTGTGTTTTCTGGTTTCTTTTATTTTTAAACTCATTTTAAAGCTAAATTTGACAAACTAACTGAATAATGTGTTGCACAGCGACTAATATCCATCAAAAGTTTGGCGATATTACCACCTAAAGCTACTGGCCACACCAGACCGAGTCAGGATACAGTGACCAAAAATGTAAGTGTATTGGATTGAACCTCAGTTTGATCTATTGCTTTTGAGCTCAACAAAACAAAACACTTTCTTGGTGTAATTTTCACATTCTTAACAATCAATAAAATGGTTTATAAAGTTTGTGCCTTCATGTAGTAATAATGCTCAAATCATTTGCCTTTCATCTATACGTTTGCCTGTTGGCTCTAAGTATTGTTCACGCCTTCCTCAGGTTTTAGTCAAGAATCAGCTGAAACTGAACCTACAGCAGCTCCTTTGGGAAGTGGGGGTTGGGCTGAAATGTGTCTTCTGCTGCCTCGTGCACTGGCAAGATGCACAAAGCTGTCAACAGAGGTGTCAAAGGAGTCAAAAGTTTTTTTTTTTTTTTTGAGTAAGCAAGAAAAGCAGATGGGTAGGGGAAAAGAGAGGATGTGGGTAGAAAGTCGGAAAAGAGAAACAGGAGAGGCATTGGAGCGTGAACAGTATTGGCTACTGATACGGAGTAAGTGTTTATTAGTGTTTTAATCTCTCATTTACTTTAATCTCGGGGTAGTTCATTGTTGTAAAAAAAAAAAGTACTCAGCTTAGCACTTTGTTGTTCATTTGACTCGCACATCAAATTTCAAACTACTGTTGCGTCAGTGTTGCGTTGGTGTCATACATCGACATTAATGAGGCAGCTTTGATCACACGCCTTTAATTCGAAGGTCGGCAAGGTTCATCCTGCTTACATGTCTCTCAAAAACATTATTAGCGAGAGAAGCCGTGCTGATCGTGCACACTTTTGCCCTGCACGCTCACACAGCGACTCGCATTTAAGGCCGCTCACCGAGCAGCGAATTGACGTTAATTTCCCGAAGATACCTTTTCCAGCATTTTCAGTAAGTGAGGGTGAGTCATGCGCCTCTCTCCCTCACAAACTTGCCCGCTCTGTGACTCCCATCCTAATCCCGCACTTGGGTTTTTCAGAAGTGAAGGCTTTTTGGCAGCCAACGGGCTCAAAAAGCCATCAGCTGTCACACCATCTGCATAATGATGCTGAAGTTTGTTGCAGTCATCTATCACCATCACGGCATCATCTGGCCTGTCAGATTCACTCGCTGAAATATGTCATTCTCCTCAAAGAGAATTTGAAGAGAAGGTCATTAATTTAGATACAGTCTCGCCGTAGTTTGTTGATCGATTGAAGCGTAAGATGTGAAATTCAGTGTCATCTTTCAGAGAGATTTGAAAGCAGAACAAACCGGAGAGGAGCATTAATACAGCGTAAGATAAAACAAATGCCATTTAAAAGGTGATCAGTGGCAGGAGTCCATCTAAACGGTGAATAATAAGTCACTGAAAGAAGCCATGTAATATTAAAGGATGAACACACATGCCAACTTACACCGTCATTCATCATTAATTGTAATCGAGCGCTGCCTTTGCTTGCCAGCTCAATAACACTGTCTGTTCAAAAGTGGAGTTTGAAAGAACCGCACTGGGGTGTTTTTCAAAGCTGCTGGACCCAGATGCAAAAGAAAACCATAAACAAAGGATCAGAAATTAATCCATCTTTAGCAAGGTAATACAGGTCCGTTTAAAAGCACCTGCAAGCCCTGCAAAAATCTTTATTGTCATGGGCGTCGAGCTTTTCGTGCAGTTTATCAGTTGGGGACAGATGAAGGTTTCTGGGCATTAGCTTTAGAGGGCTTTATTTAAGTAGTCCTCTCCATGTTGATAGTTCTATGATTCTCAGCAACTTTGTAAAAAAGGGTGGCGAGAATAAACTTCATAACTTAAAAAAAAAAAAATGACCGTCACTGAATACATATGAATGAGATGAGGATGATCCTTCAGGGACTGTGGAGATTCCACACGTCTCCCTTCACTGAATCGCACTGTCAGAAAGAGAGTCACGAGAGAGAAGCGGAGCATCGACTGCATTTTGAGTTTTTGGTCTGCAAACCTCGCTTTAAAAATGCAGCATCAAACAATAAAATGTCTAGTGACGTTGGGTTTGTTTCATGAGGCTTATTTGAGGGTGTGTGATGAACCCATTGATGAGCCTGTACTGCTGTTTTGTTTTCTCATTGGTAACAACCGCTCCTGACCTTAACTAACTGAAAGAGAGAGACTCAGATCGTTGAGCACTGTTTAGGGTTTCTGCCTCTGGGAAATGTGATGTCAGAAATGCAAGTGAACTTTTTTTTTTTCCCCCCACCTCCCTCTCTGGAAACGGGGTTAATTGCACTGTGTTGAAAGTTTGGATTAGCTGAGGGCAGGCTCCATTAACAGCAGTCGGCACTTGAAAAGCGTTTTGTCTTCAGGTTTCACAAATTAAGAAGCGGCGTGACGTGCAGAGCTCATTTGAGAATCAGCAGCCTGAGCGTTTTGTCTCCGCTTCGTCAACATCAAATTGCTCAGCGGTTGTTGTCTTTAGCGCATCATGATTGACATCTGCCACCGCGTTTGGCTGCTTGCGTGGAACCGCAGCCACAGTTACCGAGACTGCAAAAAAACCACTGAATCAGGAGCTGCATCCAATAAAAGATTTGCACCTGCTAAGGGTTTTGTAACAGACTGAGCATCACGGTGAAAACGACAGTCAGGATGAGCCACATAATACAGCTGGGGCTAAGCAAAAGGTCATCACTGGGACACAAGTCGTTCTCCATTGCAGCAAAATATTGTGACTTGATGCAACGGTATAATGAGATTTCCTCTTGTTACAGGATTGCGTTTCACTCCAGACATCCTCGCGGCGTAGCGTAAGTGGGAGAGACCACCAGCCTCTCTCTGCGGCGAGAGAGAAAACCCAAGAGCAGATAGCATCGTGGCCAAATTAGCAGCAGTTTGTGTCCTTTGAGAACTGGGTGCGTGAGCGCTGGCGTAGCTTATCCTCCGTCTCTCCTGTTGCATTATTTGGTCACAAGACACAAGAGAGAGAAAACACAAGGTGAGTCATAGCAACTCACAGCTGACTTATGTAACAGAGCCTCCGCTGTATTAACAAAAACCAACCCGTGCTCTTGTGCATACATTACATTTCATTCTCCCACTTCTTTGCTGGGTTCTTGTTGATATACCTTGAAAAGGGTGAAAAAAAAAATGACATCACTTTGAAGCAGGTTCCCGCTGCGTGGGGTTAGTAGATGTGACAAGACCGTGCCAACGACATTTCATTTAAACAAGACTGTTTTATCTACCGCACATTACATCATCGCGTGTGGGCCAGACACAGCTTAGATATATTACTGCAAATACGAAGAGCGGTTGAAATTTTAGCAGAATAGTACATTTGATTTTTTTTTTTTGTATTGAGTAGGCATAACATGACGCTGCCTGCAGGGGCGGCATTAGAGTTTCTGATTCGTGCCATCAGGATGGAAACAGTCCTACGGTGTTTGACACCGACGGCTATCCTGATATATAACCTGAGCTTCGTGCACCGACGCTTGGACGTGTTACTGTCTCTCAACTTGTGTTGTTTTCTTTACCGGGAAAAGCCATGAAGTCATTGGAACATGCACAGGTACATGTTGCATGGCAAAATATGCAAATTGAGGCTAACTTTGAGGAAGGTGACTCCTGTGCAAGAAATCCTTGTGGCAGCACAGAGAGGTGTGCAGCACCTTGGTAGATGTCTTGAATACAGATGATGGAGACACACACACACAAACACATCCAAGAGGATGCACTAGACGAGCAGTGTTTTTTTTTTTTTTTCTTGTTGTTGTTTTTTGGCAAACCCAGTTGCCCAGGCAGATACCATATGCTCTGCTCCATACTAGCTCTTCTATTTTAAAGGGACAAGACAAATCTTTTCAGTACTGCTCTCTTAGAGGATAAGGTGTGATGAGTCTGATTTGTAGGAGAGGATTACCAAGTTTCCACAATATATATGTTCGTTGTATTACCTGGTATGAACTTTTTCCCTCTGTTGAAGGGCGCCGATTGTTTTGTTGGTTGTTTGAGTCAGGTAGCTTGATTTAGATTTTTCTTGAAGCCTGCGGCTCAGGTTCGGTCCATGCTAAACCTTGTCAGTGTCACCTCCATTTTGTGTTTTTTTAAGCCCTCTGTCCTTGCGCCTGTAACAGTAGAGTCACTGTCACTAATGCGATTGGACAACGGGGCAACATCTGCTCCTCTTTCCCACGCCTCTGTGGACGTCTCGCCTGTTTACTGCCGCTCTTTTTTCTTTTTTTTTCCCTTTTTTTTTGTGGTGTTGTGGTATTGCTGTGGTTGGCGCTGGTTAGAGTCAAGTTGCCAAGGGCAGGGTCAGAGGGGTGTTGGCCAGCGGTTTCTCCTCGCGTCTGTGCGATCCGTGACATTCTGCCGACTGCCTGCAGAGATCCGTGGCCTTGTTACTTTTCTTTGCTGCTTGGGGTTGAAAATGTGGCTACTCCTCAAAGTCATCCTACGTCAGCGCCTTTTTAAGAAATCATACACTCTGTGCGTGACGCCGGTCAAGCCTCATTTGGTTTCCTACAGGATCGCTCTAAACCAGACTCCCATTAAAAAGTGAAGATTCTTTGATGGCACACTTAAAAGAGGAACTCTAGTAACCTCATATATCTCGCTATATTTAACCATTGTTTGATATTTATTTTGAGATGTTAACTTAAAGACCTTACAGTGTGTGAGCTTGTCCAGAAGAGTTCATGTATACAGTCACTTCGCAGACTTTAATGAAATTCTTTGCTTTTCCTCAGGTGCGACGCGCGGCATTTGTGGACTACAAAAGATTGGCAAAGAAAACACCTTTTCCCTCGACTGCTCAGCGGAACGGTGAGTTCAGAACTGTGATATTTCAGGCATTTAGCTGACACACACACTCACTCACACACACATACACACTCACGAGTTGCGACCGCTGGATTTCTAGACCAACATTTCAGACAAATTACGCTGTGGATGCAGTGTTTCTGGGAGTATGATCCAACGAGAGGGAAACACAATAAGACGCAATGGAAGACGCTAAAGAGGTTTTTTAGTAAGATTGTTGTAGATACACTTGACAGCAGGACAACCCGTTCGTCCCACTGAGATCCCGTGTGCAAAACAAAGTCAGTATTGTGGTCTAGGCTGCGGTGTGCTGACTTGGTGACTCTTTCAACCCTGGAGTTAGTCCAGTGAGTGATAGCCAGATGAGGAGTAACATTACCGATCACTCAGAAACAAATAGGGTTCATATTCAGTGCGACACAGAGTTCATAAACAGTGCTGTAACGTATACGCGCGGCCGATGCCAACTCTCATCACCCCTGGTGTTCACCTTTACATAGAATAAGCAGTCTCTGCTCTCTTTTTCTTCTCTGGCTCTCCGAGGACTTTGACGAGTACAATTCATATCTCTGCTCCAGCGTGGCTATTTTTAGAATGGCTCAAATATCAGGGGATCCTGGACTCTTCTTCCCTCTCTTTTTGTCTCTCTTTGCCTGTCTCCTCCACTTACCCCCATTCCACTGAATCTCAAAAGCCTTGCTCTACTGTGTAAGGATGATTAATTATAGGCCGTGGTTATACATGTATGTAAAGTCCATGCAGTGTGTACCCATGTCCCTTTGTCCCTTCATGTTGTGGTGACTCATTCACTCAAGACGAAGCTCGGTTTACTCATCATTGCGAGTACTACTCTGCCCATGAAAATGGTTGTATAATATCCTCAGTGGCTCCAGTGGAGCTTTCTGAAGTCTGAAAATGATAACCCTGATGATGTCACGAGGTTTCTCTCAGCCTGGGCCTGAGAAATTATTAGCTGAAATACTTTGTCACAGTCTGTTACTGTAGAGGTTGAAAGATGTGTGTTTACCAGGCAGCAACTATATATAATAGTTGCATTATGGGGGGTCAACGAGTCACAATCTCTTGGCCTAATCTTCATAAATTTTCCTAAACTACCTGTATGTATATTTAACATATGAGTGTAATACTAAATGTTTCGTGTCCCCCTCAGGTGTCTTTCTCTTCTTCTGTTTAAACTTCAAATGGTGAAGTTATTTTTCATGGAGCGTCAGGGACAGCCCGTGCACCGGTGGTGTTATTGACAAGAGGAGACATTTACCGCCCTCTTTGCACTCTTCTTAAATAGTCTCAATTTTCCTGCTGAGCGCTAGGGGGAAGGAACTGTCAGGTAGAGAAGGAGGGCCGCCTTGAGAAGATTCTGATCACCGCAGGTTGCTACATGGGGGCTGTGCCCAGTGGCGCTCAGGTAATGGCGCCATGCTGTCTTTGTAAGGAGTTATTTTTTGTTTTTTTTCCCAAAGCAAAGGTGGAAAAGAAAGTATCGAAAGGCATGAAATGGTGCGGTCAACTCTGCCTGTCTCTGCATCATACTGGCACCCGTACTCCTGTAGGGAGCAGACACCCTTAGACCACAGACGGCATGACCAGCATTAGCTTCTGTGTCAGCCCCAAACACACACACACACCACACATATTTTGGATTTGGCAGTGTAAGCACATATTTGTTTGCTTGCATCGTCAAACTGCAAACAACCCTTCGCATGCCGCGAGCCAAACCTGCTGTTAATTTCCATTAGTTGCAATGCTGAATTTTTAGCCAATGTCCTGTTCCGTGTGTGCTGACATTTGCGTGCGTATATGGCAGCAACGTTCCTGTATTCCGGGTGGTCAGAAACACAACCCATGGCATCCTGCCCTCCTGCTTCCACCTCACCTCCATTATTGTAATGAATATTTAGTGCAGCGTTGGCAAGATAGCCAACGCTCATCCAGCCTCAGTGTGTTTGCGCTGCTGCAGGTTAGCAGGGTAAGACGGGGCATTTCACAAACATATGGCGCTCCACCTGTATGTTTTTCTGTACAGTTCAGTAGCTGCTAGTGCTCATAGTGTTTAAGATATTTTTGTGGCTTTTATTAGAATACCAGAGCACACTGTGTATTAAGAACAGGCAGAGTTTTTCCACATTTGGTCGGACAGACATTTGCAAAAATACCACTATGAATATCCAAACAAGCTAAAATATCTGTGCACAAAAACTGAGAAACAGCTCTCCAATCCCTCAGCAATTCCTGTGGTGTTTTTGAGTATTGAGAGCATCCATTTTATAAATCCACTGCAAACCCGCAATCGCTGGTGCGCACATCCATAAATACATTTTTCTCAATGTCACTGCTGCAGGTTACATTGACGGCCATGATACATCACATGAGGCCGTGTCAAGTCCTCTCTGAGTGATGGAAGATGAGCGCAGTGTGCAATAATAACGCCTTATCTAATCTTTTTTTTTTTCTTTTTTTCTTGTTACCGCTACGAAACCGCCGATGATTTAACCTTCATACCACCAGGAACTAGGCCGGCAATATTTCATCGGTGTCATGAGAGCACAGCTTGTTTGTGCGTCTGAGCAGTGCACCAGTGAAATGAAATGGGAACTGCTGGAAGGGTGACCTTTGGCCCTACAGCTGGGACTTAAAATTCAGCACTGTGTGTTGTGGTGTCACAGTGTCACAAAAAGAGCTGTGTTCTGTGTAAAGCTGAGAGGGTCTGCCATGTGGCTGAGTCATGATTTGACTTTACTCTCTTTACTTTTTCCCTCTCTGAAGACATACGGTTACTCAGATACACACAACTACACGCACACATGCTCCATTCACTGCATATGGAGCTACACATAATATGAAACTATCGCCATGGTTTTATATTCAATCAGCAAAAAAAACAAAAAAAACATTTTAGTTTTATTTTAGTTCAGGCATTTTAAGATACTGTACCACATAAATCCTCAGCTTATATATTTAATGCCTCTGCTAACCCTCTGGAGGAACCTAACATGGAGGTTCTGTTAACATTTTGATAGCAAACATGGTGCATTGACCCACATTAGTGAAGGACCGTTCCCTTATTGCATAGGATTTTATTAATGAATCATCAGTTGAGTTCCCGCCCCATCAAATGATTAAATTTTCAGTTAAACATGACATTACCCTCTGCTTCTTAATTTTTTAAATAATTGCCATGTTCATAATGAACACATAAGTATACTTGGAAAGTGCGCACGCAACCCAACAGTATTTTTGAAATTTGACTGAATTACCGTCACCTCACCCTCTCAATTACTAGTCTGAACACCTCTGTCACACACTGACCCTTCTGGCATTGGCTAGTCGTGACAGATGGTCAAGTATTTTTACGTTCCCAAATTACAAACAGAAAGCAACCGTGGTCCCCATTGTTGAAAAAATTGATTGACTGTGGAACATTTCCTCAGGAGTCCAAACACAGGGGACAAGGTTAGAAGAAAGTGGCAGATGTGTTTACGTTTTGGGCCGATAGTCTTACTCGGAGCAGCTTGTGAGCTGTGCATTAGTAGATGAAGCTGATATGTGATCACCCGAAGTCCAGGAAAACAAAGGCAGCAAGGTTCAGGGGTCAAAGCTGAAGCGCTGCTGCTACACCTTTAATTTTATTGATTGAAAGAGAATACCCTGATTTGACCTCCATTTAAAAGTTCCCATCAACGCCCGTCCTCTCGCATTCTCATCCTCGTAAATCATTTCCCTCACATGTTGCTTTTGGACAGCTGATGACTTTGACTCTGTTGAGCGCAGTCATGTGGTCTAATGTGCAAATCAGCACCAGCCTCCTAAGATATCTCAAATTAAATCTTGCGTTATGTTTTAATAGAACGATGTTACTGTAATTTGGCTTCTCTCCCCTCAGATGCTCCGGCGCCATATGTTCTGTATGATCCAGTAGCCGGAGTGCTTCACAACACTGTATCACACTAATTAGCATGAATTTGTATGTGAAGAATCCATCTGGAGGGTACCTGCGTGCTTTCACACTCAGCACCCACACTCTCTGGATCTGTTTCTCCCTCTCTCTCTCTCTCTCTCTCGCTCTCTATCTCACGGTGCTTTTTTTAAACCTCAGTAACTGTCATGCAAAAGCACATCGGCTCCATCCGGGAGACGGATGGCTCCGGTATCAAAGCCCACATTTGTTTTGGAACCTGGAGGTGGAAGCGGTGGCCAGATGCGAAAACAATGTTGTCACTGAGGCGTAGCCGAGGCAGAGGCTGCTATCTCTGATAGTGTAGAAGCGGCCCGGCAGTCAGAGTCAGAGTCAGCCTGCTTACTGTCTCGCTGACATCTGTTTTACACTGTACAAACTACAGATGGCACTTTCTGCATCTGGAACAGTGATTAAACTTCATATTAGCGGGACGGCGGGGTTGTGTTTACGTATCTTTGCTGTAACATCGGTTCTGTGTACCTCTTATATAAATGATGACCCAAGGCATTAGGATTTGGTGCTGACATGTTGTATACATAGTCAGTATGAATATGATTATACATTCGTGACGTTTTGATTATGAGACAAGCAGACTGTCCAATAGAGCCTGAATGATGCTGGACTCCCGAGGTCCATACCGATGGCGACATACTCGATGTGCCAGCGTTCCTCTTTAACATAAACACAGACCGTAACCAACATTGTAAAGAGAGTTAGGTGCTTACAAAACAAGTGCCAACAATTGATAACAGTAGCATGCCTAACTAACTAGATTATGACAGTTGTAAGGTTAACATTATATTTATGGGACCGAAGAGTATTTTAGCAGCTAACTATGCTGCATTATGTCCTTCTCCTTAGACTTAGTTTATACTCCAAATGTCAGCAACCAAGCCCATTATGGCGTTGGCATCATCTTTAAAGCCCTTTTCCTTGTAAAATAAAACTATTTTAACATTTTTAGAAAATATACAAGGAAAAACTACTTGAAACAAAACAGTTTCTCTTCATGTTAACAAACAGTCCACATTCTTCCATTCAAACTTCTATTCATGTCTTAAGCTCATCAAGTTTATATTTTTTAACCAAAACCTCCAATATTTCGATCAGACAGCTACAGCTTTAATTTCAGTGTTTAAACTTTCTTACACTGATAAATACAAACGCACTCGTATATTGACCTTCAACTGAAGGTGTTTCTGCCCTTTGACACCAGCTTGGCTTGATGATTACGGGTGAGCCTGCCTCAGATCAGCGTGTCTGATCTAGTCCTCGGTTCACACAGTAATTACACACAGATAAGACTGCACAGTGCTCCGTGTGGAAGCACCCTGCATTGATAAAAATCCATCACACGTGTCTACATTAGTTATCAGTCGCATTATTGTCAAGAGATAAATTCTAGTCTAGACAAAAGACTCTCCTCAGTCGGCCACACACTGAGCTGCACACACACAATCTAAAAGAGGAGGCTGACATTCATATATAGTCACTGAACAAGAGCAAACAGTCTGTCAACTAAGACTATGTAAAAGAGCGAGAAACATCTTATTACCTCTCTACAGATAACACTGTCTGACTCATCAGAGGCAGTTTGGCATTAGCACTAGTTTAGTGAGTGTGTGTGTGTGTGTGTGTTGCAATCCACTTAAATTGTAAACTTTGTTTGAGTCAGTGTTATTTCTTTTATGTCAGCCCTTACATTAGTAAGAATATTCCTGAAGTATACTCTATTTCTAAAGAAAACTCTGTGATCCTGGTCTTAGATGCAGATAAAAACTCTGGTTTCCAGTGGACACTAAAATAAACAAAACCCAAAGTCTGTGTGAACATTGACAGACTCCATACTGTAGGTTTCACTGCAGTCAGTGTGGCACTGTAGGCAGCCAACCATTCTTTGCATATTGCGTTCAAATCTAACAGTATAAACATTGTTAAATTAATAAAAACAATTTAGCAGCTACAATGGCCTGCAGACAATAGAGATAGCTTTATTTACACACATGCTTGTACTTTGCCCCACTAATGAGCCAGCAAACCGAGTCAAATCAGACTGTTTTGGTCTTAACCAATTTTCCTTACACCCTCACCACTGTCGCCACCATTACTGGAACCCCCTTAAAGCCGAGCAGGACGGAGAGGCTGATTTGATCTTCCTCACCTTGATCAGATTACACACTGGAATTAGTATAATTACAGCTGTCGCTGATTAATGGGCAAGCTATAATTAGCACTCTAGATATAGGGAGGCTTTGTGTGTGTGTGTGTTTAAGAAAGAATGGTTGTGTATTTCTTGATGTGTGCGCATAACTGTGTGCATGCTAATGTTCATATGTGAGTGTGGAAGTAATGGTGTTTAACAACACAGAGAAAATGTAGTTGAACTGGTTTTAAAGTGGATTTAGAAACATAAAAACAGAACTCATTCTCACTAGTTGGGAAACAAAGATGTGGGAAATACAGCTTAAGAGACACAGAAGTTTTATACTTGTTTTAACAAGTAGTCAAATTATACACATGTTAAGACCTAACCTTTCATTAATGTGCAATTACATAATTGTTCATCTTATTAATCCTGCAGGCCTACCTACTGAATCAATTGTACCTCATTACATTCAGCTTTGCACAGGGACATTGCTCTCTCTATAACTCTTCATGTCATACCTGTTCAGCTTCTACACACAATGGTTTGTTTACTGAGCACATTAGAGCATTAAATGAGAAATACATTAAAGATACAGGAACAGATAAAGGGAGGTTCAGAAATAATGTGGTTGATGAAATCTGCTGAGGTTCAGTCAAATGTAGAGAAGAACAGAATAGTTTTGACCCCAAGTAATCAGGCTCTGACTGATCTCCAGGAAACTTTCTTCAGCTGTGTGGTGCACAGAAACTACAGATTCTGTCACACACAGTGCAGACACTTGACAACTGCTGTCATTTGTTTAGTTGACTTTGTTTTTTTAAGACCGATTCTGAAGAAACGGAAGTCCAAAAGCTGTTTGGGAAGGTTGGTCCAACCAGTCTGAAACAGAAGCAGGGAAAACTTTTTGTTTGGACTCAGGCTTTGACATTCTCTTGAAACTGCTGCTGCATGTTTAAGATTATTGTCAACATGCTTGATTATTGCAGGAAGAATCTCTGGAACAATACTTTAGCACGTGACAAAGCAGAGTAAATTGTGTGTGGCAGAATTACAACGAGTGAATCACTAATCACTTCTACTGGAGTAATTTTTTCAATAAATGCTTTTTATTACTGTAAAACCACATTATGAAATCAAAGATCAATACTATACACAGCAGTAAAACAAAAGGATTAGTAATTAGTAATTGTTTTTTATAAATATGTATGTATCTTGACGACTACTGTCTTTTCATGACAATCCCAGTTAGTACATACACACCTGTTAGGTTTTAGGCATATGGACTCGTGTGCATTAGACTGCATGAATAAACAGAGTTTTTCTTTTAGATGCCACTGTCTTCCCAAATGTCTGCATTGTTGTTGGTTGTTTGATGGATTGGGGCTCGTCAGCCGAGTTGCTCATCATCGCAGCAGTGTGTGGATGATTGCCTCTGAGATGAGAATAAGCATTTTCATTGCTCCACGTCACCGTCTGCATGCAAATCTCACACACGGCGTCATTGAGATTTGCTCCCTGTCAGTTGTCATTTGCCACAAACCGTCTTTGCTGACAAATGGCGGCGGTTGCATTCTGTCGCGTGACTAAATTGTTTGCATCTTTTATTCGTCTAGAATCTGAAGATTAGAGGTCATGTGACAGTAATGGAAATCGAAACTCAATGTACCTTACTGTAGGATTGCACCCTTAGTCTTGTTGTTACAATCCAGAGCAGCAGGGCGACTATTTTACCCCTCGTTTTGTCCTAATTAGGTTTTTGAAAGCATTTTCCACCGCGGATGATGACTGATTCTGAGATCTCCACTTTACAATTAAATCAGTCACTGAGTACCCCCTGCCTGACTGAGGGAGCAGTCGATACCAGCGAGCTGGATCATACAGCGCTGCTCTGAGAGTAGCGGAGGCAGGGGAGAAAGGGAGGTAAGACATTGAACTGTGTGACTTCAAATATTAATAGAGATGGAGTGTATATCAGACATTGTGCATGCATGAGCTATTTGTGTACACTCCAGGTTTTCAATAAGCTTAGCACCCCCTACCGCCGCCCAGCAAACCTCTCAGCCAGTGAGCGAGGCCAGTCGAGCAGAACGGACTTGCAGGCAAATGGGCAGCATGGCTGGAATAGATGACGCAGATGCTACCGCTACCTCTG
>JAOXYL010000052.1:19313677-19328744 GCA_028564955.1 Terapon puta
TATTTCAGCCACATATCTCCATTCAACATCCAACGCTCGGTGCAAGCCAAAGTGCAGAAGCTTAGACTCTAAAACCAAGTCCAGATTTGAAGCTCCAGAAAAAGCAGCCGTGATTTGATTGATGAATCAAATCACGGCTGCTTTTTCTGGAACTTCAAATTCATTTTGGTATGTTTGTGCCCTGATAGCCGTCAGACTTCTGGATCTATTGAGACCCTTATAAATAAGACAACGTTTCTCTCTCTCTCTCTCTCTCTCTCTCTCTCTCTCTCTCTCTCCGGGCCGAGGCAGGTGTCTCGGTGTAATTGAAGTCGGGTGACGGGAGCCCCGCAGAGCCTCTAAGCTTTTCTCTCCTGAGTTTGCTGCTCTGCTCTGGGGATTAGCCTAACAGCAAAGGTAGTAATTACTTAGGTGGCCACAGCTCACTGGCAGTATTAGCCATGTCTCAGCCACTTGCTTTGACACCCGCCGCCCTCCGAAACTCCCCTCCGCCCGCACCCACCCTCCACGAGCCGAGTCCATTCATCCAAGTAAATCCGCCGCTGCTGATGCTGCGTTTTTCGGCCCCGATTCGCTACTCGAGCCCCGCTCGCTCAGAGACTGACTACGTCCATCAGCATTACACAGGTCTGTTTCCGGCCTTTTCACTCTCCCTTATCACCGCGGGAATGAAAGTGGCACTTTTTCACCACGCCGAGAGAAGCGATGACTAAGCAGGACTTTGGGCCGATGTTGCTCCACTCGCTCAGCTTTAATGCCGGCGCTGGAGTCCTCCTGATAAGTTGCTTAGTACTTGAGCTTTAGTGCCCACTGGGTTAGCCGCTAATGCTAGCCACGCGTATGAGGTCACACGCTTACTTAAGACAATCATCGGCGGAATAATGTGACACTGACTCAAGACAATCTCTCCGCTCCGTTTCCTTGACAGCGAGGTCAGCGCCGCACCACTGGACTGGTTAGGTCCATTAAGTGGAGATAAGTGTCTCCCACAAGGACACTTCAGCGGGACCATGCAGGGGTCGAGCCGGGTCAGCTCTTTGAGGAGACATTACCCACTGAGCCACACCGCCGCTCACTCCACGTCTGTACAAACTGGTGTTTTAATGTTTTAAGGAACAGGAGACGTCCGGTTTGATCAGGTGTAATTCAGGGCGTCTGCTGTTAAATGGCAGATCTGAACACATGGAGATGTCATTTGACTGAAGCACCACTTCGCTCATGAGATGTGTTGACCATCAAATCCTATCAACGTGTGTGTTTCTAAAATATTTTGGTGTAATTTTCACTTAAAAAAAACAAAGAAGAGTTCAGTCATCTCTAAAGGTTAAGATTGAGCAGCACACGTCTTGTTAGTTCTTTGGACTAATTATCCCAGGTTAAAGGTGAGTGGAGTTATATAATGTCACTGGATTCAATTAACTAATGAGGATATTCCATGTTTCCCCCCTAACAGCTGCAGCATAGTGAAGTGGAGAGTGCAGTGTATATCAGTCAAGCACAGTCTGCACACACTCCGACAGTCCCTCTTCAGCTCACTCTCATATTGTAGATTTCCAACATAAAGGTTTTGCTCACATCCCCCAAATTTAGCTTTTGTCGAGCCAGGTTGGCTGTTACTGCTAGAATCCAGTTTATGGTTTACAGGACCGGCAGCTCGATAAAGTTAGTTTCAGGGTGACCGGTCTTTTTGCTGTCAATAAAGTCCAAGTTCAAATCAGGGGATGGTGGAGCTTTTTTTGTGATGGTACTTACATGTAGTATCACACATTGTTGGAGGAAGTATTCTGGTATTTTACTGATAAAATATTTACTCATACTACAGAGGTATGCCATTATGTAAATATGCAAATATATTAGAATGTCCCTTAAATTGTGGCGTAGTAGAAGTGACTGGAGTAGCACAATATTGAAATGCTCAAGTAGTTAAAGTAAAAGTACTTTAAAACTCCACTTAGGTGCAGTAAAGGAGTAAATGTTCTTAGTGAAAATCCAACATTGGTTTTACATTGTCTAACCAGATTTTTAACTGTGCCTTTAAGCTTAATTCTATTGCACTGATTTCCCAGCAATACTTTTTTTTTTTTTTTTTTCTCACAGAGGACATATCGACGTGTAAGGGAAGAAATTTAATGCTGGCATATTTCCATTTGGCAGCTTCAGTTTCAGGGTCCTGGCATTGTTAATGTTGGCACTGTCATGACTCACTGGCACATTTGAAAGGAGTTTTGTATGTTTTCAGTACCGACTGCGTTTTCCCTACTATGACAAGTGAAAATGTCTGCTGTGAAAATGACGTACTGATGACTGTTTACAACGCTGCGCTTTTATGTCACTGAGCTTTACTCATACTAACATGTGCTCTTTTATTTTCTCCTTTTCTTGTTTTTTGTCTGCCTTGTCCAAATATTTAGTTTTATTGCCCTTAGATGAATCTTATTGTGTTTCACAGTCGTTTTATATGCACAGCCCACTGTGAATAAAAAGTGTCGTTATTCTTATTGTAACCTGCAGCTCTGTATTACAAACTTTTATTTGTAAGTATACTGTGGGATATCAAACCATGTAGATGATAATAATTTATAAGTAAATTACGGTACAGTGCACAGTGTCTTTCAAAATGCTGAATTTAAGCACATCTTCCAAGTGATAAGTTCTTCAGTGCATCTCTCATAAATGTGCCAAGCCATGACACTCGAAGACGATTCTTTCCAATGGGCCGTATATGAAATATGGAAAATGGGGAACAGAGGCCTTTTCTGCCATGCCAGCAAAATCTCCAAAATGAGCTTTTGTAACTTGAATGGAGGGGTGGGGGTGGGGGCAGAGAGCGGGCTCTGCACCGTCTGGCTCTTACAATCCATCGCCCTGGAAGAGACTTTGCCTACAACAGGACTCTGTTTTCGCATTTTCTCCTCCGAGATAACCTCACATCCTTCCTCCCTCTCGCGCATCACCTTCTCCATCCTCCTTTCCTCCCCCTTCATTCTCCCCCACCCCTCCCCTTCATTCACTCCTTCTGTTATTCTCTTCAGTCAAACATTCGTTGACTTAAAATGTCCGGAAATGATCATCAGCAGTTACAGTTTCTTAATTGATTTATCTGTTTTTCTTCCCTTTTAGAATAATCTGCACTGAACGTTTGCGCACACGCACACACAAAAAAAAAATTGATTTCCAGACTCTGAAAAAACTCAGGCAGACCATTTAACATTTGACAAGAGTAACAATGGAAATCTAATTGAAAACACGGCCACATTCATTTACCTAACAACAAAAAGGCTGTTGATTAGAAGCGGCGCCTTATTTAGCGGTGCTGCGTTTTTCCAGGCACCACAAACACGGCGACGCTCCGTCATGATAAGAAATGAGTTGTGCCCGCCCGTCTCAGTGTAATTAGCCTTGATTAGCATGCTGTTAATGACTGTAACAGGCTGACGGAGGGGAAAAGAACCGTCGGAGCGGGAGTGCACAAACCGCCGAGGTGTGTTTAGCCGCCGGAGAGACACTCCACGGCCCACGGAGACGCATGCGGGGATTTGTGTCAGCTCCCTTCATCACCGCAGAGATAAACTTCATTAGTGTAGATTCATAGTCGGTGGAGATTCAAATAGATATGGATGCTGAAACGTTTCGCTGGTGCAGCTGGTTATTCCACTGATTTCACGTCAGAGGCAGAGAGGAATTTCTTTGGGGATAATGGAACAGGACGTGTAGTGATGAAAATCAAACCAAATGTGTTGTGTGAAAAAGCCTCGCCAGCAACACAGAGGGAATATTAACTTCAGACTTTCGCATCTTGCCGCAGAAAGAGCTCGGTCCACGGCTCATATTTCCTTTTTTTTTTCCTGTTTTCTTTGTAACGTAGTGCAGCTCTCGCTCCTCTCCTCCTCTGCCTCGGACCGTACGTCTGTCCTCCCCCGCCCTCTCCCCTCCCACCCCTGACATTCGTCCTCTTAGGGTGTATGAACACTTTCTCCCTCCCTCTGTCAGCTGTCACGACCTTTTTCATCTGGCCGAGGTTCCCCACCCTGTCGTCTCCCTGCTGTCCGTCAGCCGCACCTCTTCTGCCTGACAATAGCGAAGGCACCGAGTGTGAAATTCAGCTCCTAGATGACACTGTCACAGACGTGGCCGCGCACAAATCTGCATGGATACGTTCGTGTCCTTGCACGGCATTTATTTTCAGACTGCCCCCACCCCCCCCTGTATACACACAAACGTGTTGGAGCACACGCACGCGTTCCCTCTCCTGGCAGAGCAGGATCCCAGTGTGCCTAACCTGGCCTTGAATGTGACAAACGGCGTTAGCTGTGAGCATCCTGGGCATCCAGGCGAGGAGAACAGGAGGACAGAGGGGAGGAGTGTGTGTGTGTGTGTGTGTGTGTGTGTGGAGTGGGGGATTGAGGGGGGTACAGGACTGACAAAAACAATTTCAAAAGTAACGGTGAAAAAATGGCATTGTGCCGGGCTCCCAAGGCTCTTTAGGATACTTTCGAACTCTTTAAAGACATTTAATGCTGGTTCTGTTGGTGTGTGTGTGTGTGTGTGTGTCGGGGTGTGTAATCGCAGGTGTCTTTGTTTTCTGGATATCTGTGTGCACATGTGAGCTTTTCGGGGAGTTCCCTACCTGTGTGCTCCACTGGGGGCTTGAACATTGAGCACAGCGGCAGCGGTCCTCTGTGAGCCGGGCACGCTGCCGCACACACACATTCACACACTTCCAAACACACTCAAACATACTTTCTTTCCCCCACAGGCGCTCGGTGTCTATGCTGTGTCATAAATCAGAGCTGTCAAATAGATTTTACAGCTCCTAGTGAAAAGAGGAGAGGCAGCCACCCAACAACCTTGAAAAGATGGAAGAAAGCAAAAGTAGAGAAGTTTTATTATTATTAAATCTGATACCTGGAACCTAAGGAAGCTGTAAAGACGGATGGCCAATGAGGGGAATCATTGGTTAGGAATCGGCAGAACATCTGCAGAAAAGAGGAAGAGGCAAAAACACTTGCAGGGACGTTCTGGGCTCCTTCGGCACATCTCTTGACACAACAGCCTGAAAATGTTTGTGTGTGCACTGTGACGTGTCTTCATCATGAGCAGGAGCATTGTGTGAGGTCCAGTACTGTCGGGACACGATCGACATCTGTTAAGGCAAAACAGAAGCTGCATTACGTCAGGGACATGAGCTCATACGCAAACAAGTCAGCGGCATTTAAGCCCCAAAAAAAAAAAATCCTATCCTGTATTTCACTGCTTCTGTTCTCCACCTCGAGCGTTCTGCTCATTTTGTCACAGAAATGATGAAACATTTTAATTATATAATTGATTCGTGTTATTTGGAAAGTAAAATAATTAAATTCTACTGTAATACAATTAAATGTCTTCAAACGTTGTATATTTGCATATTTTTAGTATTTACAGCTACAGTGATGCTGCGGCAGCGATTAGGAGAAACCGTGGTGTTTATTAATTTGTTAACAAGACTCTGTGGTTAGCCTTGCGGAGACAAACGTCTGGGAGCTCGTTTGATCGATCTGAAATACCTGGTCCATGTTTTTCTGTCTATTACGAACACAAATACCAAGCAGGTGTCGTCAGTGACCTGAAACAGCGGTTTTAGACAAGGGTCGGTGTTTTCTGTGGCATTTATTGTGAAGGCGGTGCATTTTTATGATGCAAGACTTCATATTTTTGCAAAATTTTGGTGCTGTCATTTGCACATCTGTGAAGTGCATGTTTGATTCTCATCTAAGAACAAGGGGGCGAAACACGCTCCAAACACCGTGCTTTGAAATCTAGCTGCCCTTTTTTTTTTTTTTATCAAACACCCGCAGTCTCAGTTCCCTTCCTCATCCAAGCTCATCCGGCTAAATTCTCTGATTGGAGGAGGATTATTGGGTGTCAGTGTCTGAACGGGTGCCTCTTAATATGCAGAGTGGAGAAAAGCGTGCACGTCCGGCAGTGGGGCTCAGAAGGCAAATCGCTTCTGGCAGCCTAATTCGCTGGTCATTAGAACGGCCAAATTGAATAATGGACTCCGAGGTGAGCGTGCGCACGTGCGAGTGTGTTCATCTGCGCGCGCCTTTTTGACGAGACAGGGGGGGGCCGTGTCGGGTGGCCGTACTCGGCGGCCCCCTTACCTTGGCCCATCAGTTTCAATCAAGGCAGCGCGACAGGCACTCCCTCCTCTGCCGCGACCCCTTCTCCATTAGGCCGCCGGCGCCCACACGTGCACTCCATTACGCCGCATTACCTGGTCAGCGCCTGGAGACATCACCTGAGGAAGCGGCGGACAGGGAGAGAGAGACGGGGGCAGGTTCTGACAAAAAGACCCTGATCCCATTTCTATTAAGATTCTTCCTTTTCTCTCAGCTCTCTCGCGGTAATCACTGGACTGCCAAAGCTTTATTGAGGAAAGTAATGGGATTGCGGGATGGCGACGGCAGCGCTCACTTACCTAACCGCATACACGGACAGTTAACAATGATCCCCTGTACCCCCACTTGTACCCATCTCTGTCTTTATTTTCTATTCCACTCCCTCCCTCTCAACTTTTAAGTCTCACTGCCGCCTCTGCGGTACTCACCCATCTGTTCGCTGTTTGTCTTGTGTGGGAAATTCCCGCACTCCTTTGCTGTTGGTGCCCGGCTGTAGATCACACAGAGTAACGTCTGAAATTGTCTGGACAATCTTTGGCGCACACGGGATTATCAAATCTTTTAAGAAGTGGGGGGGAAGGGAGTCGAAATGTAACAGTTTTAGCACTTTGGATGTTTTATGGTATACAGATCGTATCTCTTCCAGCCAATACAGGCAGCTTCCGGGTTGGATAAAAGTGTGTACCTGGGCTTTGTCGGAATAAATCAAAATAGTAGAGAAGAAGTCAGCAGAGCGGAAAGACGAGCCAAAGGAGTAAATGGAGAAGAACGGAGCGATGTTTTTTTCCTGTGCTCTTTTTTTGTCAGGAACAGCATGAAACTGACAGACAAACAAAAAACCTGTTGGCTGTTTGGTTATTTGTCACTAAAAGCAAGAAATCCTCATTGTTCTCATATCGTCAAACAAGATCACATGGGGAAAATATTTTCATATGATTCTTTAATTTCCTTAAATCCACGTCCCCCCCGGGAGCTCAATTTCAAACACAACAGTAATAAGTACTGACATTAAATAAGAAATAACACCTCATTCTGGAGAGTTAGGTGGGCCTGATATGGGCTGAGATGTGATTTTCTTTTAGAATAAGGGAGGAATCAGACAGGAGTGGAAGGGATTGGAGTGGTGGTGCAGCCCGGTGGGCCTATCAGTCTGTGTTAGGGCTGCTGAGAGGGCTGTCTCATAGGCGGGCTCTCAGGCAACGGCCATTTCCCGTGGCCATTTGTCTCTGTCCACTTTCTATCCCTTTCTTTGCCCCCTTCCCCCCTTTTTTTTTCTTTTCATCTCCTCCTCCCCCTCATCTTCGATTCCTCATTTTGGACTCTCAGTCTTGTTCGATCTGTTTCTCTCTCTCTTCACTCCGGCTCTTCGTTTTCGTCGCCACCACAGCTCTCCTGTTTTCTTTCCTCTCCAACTATTCTTCCTGGCAGACGAGTCGCTTTTCCTCTGGCAAAGGACAGTAGTAACATTAATTTAGTTTTATGAAAGACACATTTCAGCTGCTTTTTCTTGTTTGTCACGGTGTGTTTATCCCCCTATTCTTTGCTTCAATAGATGAATTCAGCTGATGCTTAAGTTGCTGTCATGTTAAACTGCATCGTGTCTTAACGCTGTTCACTGGCAGCTTGAATCTTCACTCATCTATAATAAATGTTACGTCCAGCGTTGGTAAAGGCTGCTGATATCAGTTGTCAGTTGTTTTGATATCATTTTAGCCCATCGTTGACTTCAGTTCAGGAAGGCATTATTTGTTTTGTGGTAAACAGTCAGTATGAGTGTGACGGACCCGTCCAGCTGACAGTTAACAGCAACGCCTGCTGTGAGCGGTCGGATCAAAAAGAGTCGATACGGCAGAAAGTCGATTTACAACTCGTACATCTGCTTATGCTCGTTGTCGTATTGTCACTGTTTTTCTTTGATGTATCTTATTTGCTTCCTATATAGGAGGCACTCTGTCACTTTATCATTTTACACTCCTGTGACAGTCCCAATGGACACTTGGAAAGAACAGGATCAAAATCTTTGCGGCAGAGACATCATCTGTTTGTTTTTTTTCCAGTTCAGCGTCAAAACCGGGTGTCTAAATTCCCCAAAATACAACCCAACATGATAGCCTGGTTTGGGATTTTACAGTCTTATACAAGTAACTGCAAAGGTGACCTCAATCATTCAAACATGGTCTGACAACATTAGTTAATAATCAAAAAAGTCATTTTTTAAACATTTTTCCTCTTCTCTTTAGTTTACTTTCCCATCAAACACTGGGGGGCCACATAGGATTAAGTAACAGGAGGTCTCTGATCAGTAAACCAACAGTGAACCATGGATAAAAGTATCAGGCTCAGGTCTCTAAAAACATTACAAGATAATTAATAGCACTCTGGTTTGAATAACATACACACAGTGTGAGTTGGTTTCAGAGAAATCACGCAGCTGGCTCTTAAATATTTTCCTGTGATAGTCTTATGCCAGACAACAACACAGTTATCTAATCTTTATGGCATCCACTTTACTATGTGTCAAACTCCACACCATTTGCAACTGCACAGCTTAAGCAGACCATATAAAGCCATTACAAGCAGATGTTTACCTCTGGTTTCCTTGGAGGCGGAAGCTGCTGGTCCTGACCTCATCTCGTTTTCCACCTCAAAGTATGTCGATCCTATTAAACAGAGCGAAATAAAGTGGAACTGAGAGACTCTGTATTGGAGTTTGTAGCTGTGTCTAGTGTAGTCATTTATACCGTATGTGCGAAGTGTTTTCAGGAGGTGTGTGTGAATATGCATGGATTGTGTTTTCCATGTTTTCTACTCGTGTAGGAATTGGATGCGAAGCAAAGATATGTTTTGTAAATTTTCTGAAAGCTCAAATGAATTTTAAATCTTATGTAATTGACCTGTAATTGACCTCATTTGATCATAGTTGGGCACAAACATGACTTGGTGTACAGACAGATCATGGTTTGGGTTCACATCACTGCTTCGTTAAGGTTAGTGGAGTTTGGTCGTCATGGTTACAGTAAGGAACACGTGGTTAAAGAATTGGAACGATTGCGGCCGTGCTTTGAGGAATCAACGTTGACTCTGAAATTAGAAACGAACAGCTGTCTCCAGTGTTAAAATCTATAGCCGCCCCATTGAGCCGCCTACAATAACTTCACCTTCACTCCTCCTTTTCTCCCATGATGATTTCTCCAGCCTTGCTTGAACGTGAACAGATGTCATTTACGGTCCGAAACGATTGGTGCCGTCGCACTGACGACGCTCTCGCAGCATGAGGGTAATGATTTTGGTCAGTCAACAAAAGACGAGGCAAATTAAAGCTGTATAAAATTATGCAACCACGGAAAATCACAGCATAAAATGACAACAGCTACAGAAAAGAGGACTGCTGTTGTTTTCTTGCTGCAAGAAATATTTTTAGTACAAATTGAATCATTACCAACATACTAAATTGACCCTGAAAATTAGATCATAGAGGAAAAATCAGATGAAACAGACTTATATCTTATCCAACAATGCACCACCGAAGGGTTTCGCGTTCGCAAGCATCTTTCTTTTCTTTCCTTTCGCTCTGTATCTGTTCGCGTGTCTGTGTCTGTGCCCATCTAAAAGTGTTTGTTCACGCCGCTCTGTGTGTTTGTGCCACTGATGTCGGCCATCTGCGACGCGACGCGCCCAGAGGCTGCGCGCTCGGCTGGGCTGGATGGACACAGGAAGTGAGGGCGGCCATTTAGCTGCAGCCCCCTCTCTGGTCCGCCACCCTCCCGCCCCTCCCCCCTCCCCTCCTCCACCCCCCCTGGCTCTGCTGGTGCTGGGGAATCATAGCCACTCACTCTGATGATTTATGACCACACCTGAAGCCAGCCTCGGACGTTTATGTGTGTTTTTGTGTGCGAGTGTGTATTTGTGAGAAGAAAAAAAACAAGTAAGAAAGTCTGTTCTCAATGTGTGTGTGAGGGAGAAATAAGTGTTAGTGAAAAGTGTCTATGCGGGTTTAAAGAAAGAAAAGATGGAAAATGCATGAGTGCGTTTTCAGCTTCAAGCAGAATGATAAAAATATGAGGCGCCTCGTTTTTGGGGGGTTTTGATTTACAGCTTTTCACGCACCTACAGGAGGGAGTAATGTATGGTATGTTGCAAACAAAAGTGTTGGTGTGTGTTCTTCACGTGCAGCGACACCATCATCTCTCGCTCGGCCTTTATGACTTAGCCTCCCTCTCTTTCTCTCCCCTCTCTCTCTCTCTCTCTCTCTCCCATGAACCTTGACTCTGCCAGCCTTCTGAAATGCAATCTCCCATAAAAACCCATCAAATAAAAAATTCATATTGATACTCTCTACCTCTGCTTTCTCCACCTTTCCCTTCTCTCTCCATCAGCGGTCCATGATGATAAACGACCGACTGTCAGATATTAAAGTCTGGAACACAATAAAAGGCCGATTCTCTTCTCTCTCCATCCCTGCAGTTCTGTTCTCTGGGTTTTGACAAATTTTCATGTTTTGGCAAAATATAAATCTATTACATTTGTACTAAAGGCATTCAACCAAATAAGCATCCATACAGAGATGCTTAAAGTACAACAGTTAATAAGCTTGTGCATTTAACAGCCTTCATTAACACCTACACTGTAATTCTCCATCAGAGCTGATTTAGTACTGTAATCAGTTACTTGAATGAATTTTCATCATCAAAACATTTGTTTTAAGGATTTTTTTAAGCAAAATATTCACATATCTTTAGTTCATATCAAATATAAAGATTTGCTGTTTTTCTATGTCATGTTAAACAACTAAATAATTACATATACTTAATTAGCTTTGCATTTTGTATGGCCTCAATTTAGGCTCTGAGAAATTAATTTATTTTAACACACTTGTCACACTTGTTAATATTTTACGAAGAACATGAAGTAAATAGTTGAATCTAGATAAAAAAAATCAGCACGAGGAGTTTTAGAGTTGTGTGTTTTCATTGCAGTACACTTTTTGCCAAGTAAATGGTACACAACTGAGCAGCACTCTGAATTAGCCATGCTGTAGGGGTTCAAGTTATAGTGTGTGTATATATTTGTCTGTGTGTGTGTGTGTGTGTGTGTGTGTGTGTGTGTGTGTGTGTGCACATGCGCATGAGGGCAGTGCCCATTTCTCCCTCTTAACTCCCAGCTGAGCCTCCGTACTGGTCCATTACCCAGCAAGTCCTGGCTTTCTACCGCGAGCCCCGATACCACCCCGGAGAGCCTGTCAGACCGAGCGGTCAGTTAAGCAAGCAAGTCGTCAGCTGCAAATGACCGAGGACTTGATGCTGTGCGTGTGACAGACACTTGGCATCTTTTCGCTTTTAATATTATCAGTACAGGAGTTAACTTTTTTGTAGCGTCAATTCATAGCTTTGACATAAAAGAGGGCGCTGGTAGGTTTGATAAATATGTTAATTTTAAATATAAAGGATGATAAAACTACTGTTGCCGGTCAACAGCAGTTCTGTAAACCTGTATACCTGACATGTGCTGCTTCTTTAAAACGTGCACCGTGTAACTTCAGCTTCAAATTCACCACCGCCGCCCATCTGTTTCTTTACTATATAATGTTAAGTAAAGTCATAAATTGGAACGAATGATTTCATTAGCTCCGTTCAAGGACACTATGCAGTTCAAACTCAAATTCACAACTTCAGTTAAAAAGACTTTGGTAAATGAATTGGTGAAGTGATTGAATGTATATGAAGAAAGCGTTTCCTTTCATATCGTTGGCTATTCAAAGTCATGTTTGTTAAAGGTCAGTGCCAGATCAGATGTAGCTGTCTGTTTTTTACTTTGAGGTGTATCTAACAACCTGACACTCTTCAGTGGTAATTCATCCACAAGGCCTCTTTCAACAAACTTTCTTTTTCAGAATATGACTTTACAACAAAAGTTGACCATGTTGAATTTGACAAATCATTCTCTCCTTTCGTCTGAATCGACCAAGCAGCTGAATTATTGGAAAGCTTTTTCAGCCCACAACTTTTAACATAGAATAGTTAAACATTTTTTCAGTTAAACACAGATTGTCTCACTCAGATTGTGGTGGATTTTATTTTTATTCTCGCAGATTTGACAGACAAAATAGACAGATGAAAGCGTATTAAAGATGTATGTGAGGATTATAGAATCACCACAGATAAAGGTGTCAGTATATGTACAGGACAGAAAGTGTTTTCCAAAGCTAAGAATTTTTGTTTGGGTTAGCAGTACGGGGAACATTCAGATCAGAGATAAGTATCTACATGCTTTTTATTTGTTCAGGGGTGCATGCGTTTGCCTTTTTCTCTCATCTGTTTCTGACAGGAGCTAAGCGGGGGCTGTTTTTAGAGCCCGTCTCGGTCCCGTCAACAGAGCAGCGTGTCAGGCTCAGGAGGGTTTGAAGGAGGAGGCTTTTGTCTTTTAATATGCTGCTAATGTAGTCTGGGTGACAGTAGTAGATTCCCTCACGGGGCCCAAGCATTAGGTGGTGTCACTGACGCTCTCTGCCAACACCGCAGCCTGAAAAATGACGAGTGCCGAATGAATCACCGTCCAAAAAGGAAGAGTGGTTTATTTTCATTAGAGTTGCATTTTACTCTCAGATGGGACCATTTAATTCCAAGCATGCTGTATATATGTGTGTGTGTGTGTATGTGTGTACATGTAGCCTTAAAACAAGTTTGTTTTCAATTACAGTGGACCCCGCACAGCTTGAGTGAAAGGTGAAAGACTAAAGCGAAAGTAAAGGGGATAAGTGTTTTCAAAGCCCAAGTGCCTTCCTCGGTCTCCGTATAATCACGCCAAAGAGCAAACCTTTTACATGAGGTGACACTAGAAACCCGAGTTTATAGTCAGACCAATCAGGGGCTATCATCTTGTCGAGGGACCAATTACACGCCATCACTCCATCAGCGGGCCATTTGCCATGTTACCACTGATACAAATTACAGCTGTGTCGACTTGTGTCCCTCTCGGTAATATCGCCTCCTATAAGTGGAATATATTGTCTTTTGAACATGTTTGCACGGCAGAATTACCGAAGTCATCGTTCTCGCTCGCGCAAGAAGCTGACGTGTAAACGGACACATAAAGGCAGTTGCACTATGTGCTGGATTCTCCATAATTACGCAGATATAACTGATGCAAAACACAAATTGGAGAGAAGAATGAGGTGGCACTCAAGTTTTGTTTTAACCACTTAAGCCAATAACAAGACGGTTCCATACAGCCGTGCTGAGAAAATGCATTGCCCATGTCCATGTGGAAACAGGTGCGGGACTCAGTGATACCCTTTGAATTAGTTTCATCAGTAGGAGCCTTGTGATGTAGAACCAGGCTTGTTAAAAAGGCTGAATCTAGCGAAAATCTAAAGCATTTGCCGGAGCCTGAAACGAGGCACTCAGTGTTATTCAGAGTTTAGATATCCTCTCTGTAAAAGCTACCCTCCTTGTCAAGGCAGATCCACGTCCCGAGCATTTAAAGAGCCGTCCCTTAACATTTGCAGTGAAAGGTCAGGTAGATACGGTACTACAGAGACTAAAGCAGGCGTTATCTTAAGAGTAAAGAGCGTCACAAATAATCCCATAATACCTCTGAGAAAGTCAGAGAGGAAACAGGCGATGATATCCTCTTCCCATACTCGAGGTGCAGGGGCCTTGACATATAACATGCAATTAAAAGAGGTCAGAAAAATAAAGGGCACAGTTATACTTTATTGTTTCCCAACCGTCTTCCATTTTGTATCAGTTCTTCTTCTTCTTCTTAACTTTCTAAAGATCTTCATGTTGTTAATTACCCTGGACCATTTGCTGGAGATGGGTCGAACGTAACAAGAGCACTTAGCCAACTTGGAGAGAGTTGCACAGAGAATGGTTTCTGTGTGAATTCAGCAAAACAACTCGTGCTGTTCAAGGCAAAATAATGCACCACACGCTAATGCTTAGCTACAGTGCTAATGCATTTTGCGTCTTTGCACCAATGGACCTTTCATGTCAATGTTTTTGGGGTTTTTTTTTTTGCTTTGTGCTCCGTTTGCATGACAAGTTACCTTTCAAGTATTCAACTTGTAGCAGTCTGGTTGCTGAGGGAGTAACTAATGTGGTGCACGTCAAAATAGATTTTGATGTTTTCAATTTTATTTTTTAATTATTAAAGTTTAGGCCTTCGTGCAAGCAAAATTATTTATTTAATTATTCATAGCTCTTTAAGTTTTCAGCTTTCAGTTTGTTTGTTTTTTCTCTCTTTTTTTAAAGATCTGAAGTTGGTCTGAATTATTTTGATGGAAAATCTCACTTCCCACACCAGCCTTCACAGGCGGTTTGTTTTAGACAGTTTGAACCCCATACCCTGCCAAGGGCAGACCTTCCCATCGCCTTCTGTTTTAGTGGAGATAATGATTCTCTTTTACTTGGAATAGGATTGCATTTTCTATCTCTCTCCTCTCCTCTATTCTTCTCTCACCTTTACCTTTCCACCCCCCCCCCGCCACCTCCTCCCGTCAGCTGGCCGCTGCTGGTGCTCCCTACACGGTGGTGATGCTCTATCGCTCCGTCACAGCGCAAGCGAGGGATGAGAGACAAATCAAAACCACCTTATTTCCCCTCAGTCCCTCTCACCGTGCCAGATTGAATTTGAGGTTTTTCATCTTCTTTCTCATCTTTCTCTTTTCCCTGCCTCCCTTGGCGTCCACTCAGAATTACCTGGAACCAAGCTGTCTCACAACTTGATGACGCTGTATCATTTATGCATATGGATGGAAAAAGATATAGGCAGGCCACGCAGTTGGCTCTTTTCACTCACTTTAAATCCACTCCTCCAGTTGTGTGTGTCTTCAAGAAAGTTCAATACCAAATTCTAGCAATATATCTACTGCCTTGCTTTTACCAGTCCAGTCCATGCATGCCTCATTA
>JAOXYL010000052.1:19342677-19353176 GCA_028564955.1 Terapon puta
GTGTGTGTGTGTGTTTCTGCGTGCTGTGTATGTGTGTAGATGCATAGAGCATGATATTGAATAAGATAACAACAAAGAAAAACAGAGATGTTTGACGGGAATGAAATTGAATGCCTCTGAAAACATAACTCAAAATGTGTATGTGCTTTTTGTTTGTGCTTTCTTTTTGTTTTCACGTGCGTGAGTCAGGTGTTGTTGGGTTGAAAAAGTGTGTGTGTGTGCGTGTGTGTGTGTTACTGCACTTTGTGCACAGCCCTGAATATTATGAAACAAAACTGTTTGACTGTGCTGAATTTGTGCTTTACTGCTCGCAGCTATGAATTCTGAGGTTTCATTTCGCCCTCCCTCCGTTTCACACACAATATCACGCACTCTCCCTTGCACACGCACATAGAGGAGAATATTGCACATGGAAACAATGGTCCCTCTGAGTAGCCTGGGGTCTTGTTGCTTGCATATTCCTCATTGTTTGGGGTCCGTGTTGGTAATTTCACACACTCTCAAACAGTCTGCCTGAAGTGAGAGGGAGAATGAGAGCTCATCATCACACTGTCAGTGTCCAACAAAAGGACCAAAACCAACAATGAATTGATCCTCACTACTCGTATTGCCTGTTTCGCCTCCTATATCATATTCCTCTGTGCCATTGAGCTCCATTGTTGTCCAAAAACTATTAAAAAGACATCATCGAGCCCTGGAAGACATGTTTCCTCATTACCATGAACACACAGTATTGAGTCAGTCATGCCATAAATATTTACGTGTCCACCAACTCTGCATTAATCCGCAGCTGAAAATAGTCCCTGTCAAATGCCCTGTTTACTCTTCATTGAGGAACGTTTGCTAAGAGCCACAGTGCCCAACTGTTTTAGGAAATAATTTAGGGCTTTTCTTAAAAATGAACCAATATATAAGTGAGCCATGTTTCAAGAGTTACTTGAATGATTTGCTTGGAATTAATATAGCCATAATAGTGAATTGCACACAGAGAATTGGGAGACTTAATAAGTCATCGCTAGTTTTGGTTCTTTTTATGGAATTTGTCAGAAACATTACAAGAAAAGTGCAAAATAATACCTACCTTTAAGTCTTTCATTTCCATATAACTTTTCCTCTCTCCCTCCGACTCCTTTCCTCTGGCATTTTTTTCATCCCCCGTCTCTCCCTCTCTCAACGATGCTTCACAGAGCATGTCAATGGGGAAATGACTGGGGAGAGATGGCTAATGACACAGCGTAGAAATACACGGAAGTTTGTAGAAAATGAAATTGGATACCTCGGAGTGTACACAGCTGTAGGATTGTGGGTGATCGTGTGTGGTAGATTGCATTGGTTGGTTGTGTACTAATGTATTTTGCTTGTGCGGTTCCACGCGTGTCCTGCTTATGCACATACCATATTATCATATTTCTTTGTGCATACTATACAGCTTTGATGTAATGTTTTCTGATATACCAAGGTATTTGCTGTCTGGTGTGACTATTAGTCTAAGTAGCTGGCAGCTTATGCAGAAAGTTAGAAATCCAAATGTGAACAATCTGAACATTTTTAAAACAAAATGTTGCTGTCACATCAAAAACACAGTAAAAACAGCCAACAAAGAAACTCCAGGTTATCTAATCTGCGTGTGTGTTTTTTTTTCCCCTCTGCAGGTGGAATGTGGTTGGCATTCAGGGCTCTTTGATGAGCTACTTCACAGAGCCAATCTACTTCTCCAGCATCATCCTTGGCAGCCTTTACCATGCTGACCACCTCTCCAGGGCCATGTACCAGCGCATCGCAGATATCGAGGACCTGCCTCAGCAGTTCACCCTCAACAGGCCTCTGCTCAGCGGTCAGTGCCTGCTTTGATGTAGTAGAAATGGTTGAAATAATAGTGGGTGGGTGAATCAGATAAAATGTCTGCTGAAAGATGCTTAAATTTGAACTTAACAAGAGCCCAGGCTGAAGCGAGCGAGAACACAATCTCGTTTGTATTTTCATGCTCTGAGAGAACCTCTTTGATGATCTTTGCTAGCCAAACTCCAGTTGTCTAAATATCAGAGAGGGAGACAGTAAACCCAAGCAGTAAACACATTTATCCACCTCACTGGACAGTCCACAGCAGGAAGACAGTTATTGCTTTTCTTCTGTTTGAGCTGACCTGACATTTACCTAGTTCCTGGGAAATTTGAATAACTTTATCATTTTGTGTAAATTTTCAGCATTGGCTTGACCTTTTATAAAGGCCATGGACTCCTGCACTCTTCTCATCTTTCCTTTTTTTCCCTGACTTTCCATTTTTAGCTGTAGTACTCAGTCTGCCTCTGTGTTGTTCAGAGAACTTTGTAAAGCAATAGCATCCAAAATGTCCTCCTAAGAAATGTTTGATTTGCTAAACCTCTGTGCATGAATCACATCTGGTTCTCAACTCTCATTCAGCTCATTTCCACTCAGTGGGGAAACATTACACGGTTTTTCTACCGCAGTCTGACACCACCAACAAATGTAGTTAGTTAATGATGTGTTCGTTGGCCTTGGAAGTAACAATCAGTAACTACTGAAGATGGTGAGCCAATTACACGACACGCTAATGTTTGCACCTAACATCAGAGCACACAAACACACTGTGTAATCCATCTGTACACTTTCCTTTGTGTATTTGTTTATGAAATTTCTGCAATTTACATTTGCTAAGTTACATTTGCTAAACTGTTATCATCAGTTTTAACAAATAAGAACAGATAAAGCCCAGTCCATCAGTACAAACCAGACAACAACAAAAACTACTTCAACAATCAAACTCAAAATCAAACAGGTGAAGTAACACTGTGGTCATTTTTTACATCCCGGGGGTGACGATGGGTGTCATTTCATTGGGCCCTGAGCTATATGCAGCTCCTCCTCTCTGGTTGCTCTGTAAATGGCGGTAAAGGAGGTAATAGTAGGAGGTTATTAACCTTTTCCGCTTTAGAGAGTTTTTAGCGGTGAAGTACTGTGGCGTTGGAGCACTGAAGATTTCATCCCCTTTAAATCATCTTCTGCCACAAGTGCTGCCAAATGGAACCAAGTGGCTTAATACACACTCACACGCGCATACACACACACATACACAAAGAGCAAGACACCAGGATTTATGGCGTCCATATATCTCCCAGTTATGCTTCAGATACAGTGGCCCGTAATGTGCTGGAGGAGAGCAGGCTCTGACCTCAGAGTCCCCTGGGTGGACGGTATTTTGTCTTCACTTAGTAGGACAACCAAAAAAAAAAAAAAAAAAAAGGAAAAAACTTGTGGGAGAAGCTGTCATTTGAAGGAATGGGCTGCTGGGTTTGGATACCTCATCCATTGTTTAATACACCCATACAGTGGAGTAGCAGGAGGTTCCTGTGTGTCTCCCACAGAAGCTTAGTTTGGAGGGAAGGAAAGCATCATCACTCACTCTGTTTATGTTCTGAGGTTGACATTCCATTTTCTTGATAATCCAATGACTATTACATGGTTTATTTAGCTTAAGAACTTTTCAGCCCATAAAGGAACATCCTGCAGTGGACCTCTGCAATGTCTGGCTCAGTTTGATGCTCAGTCATTGACCCTTGTTGTTTTGGATTCCAGGTATAAGTAACGCAGAGGCCAGGCAGCCGGGCAAGGCACCTAACTTCAGTGTGAACTGGACGGTTGGTGACCAGGCCCTGGAGGTGATCAACGCAACCACAGGCAAGGACGATATGGGTCGCGCGTCACGTCTCTGCAAGAACGCCCTCTACAGCCGTTGGGTGCGCCTACACTCCAAGGTAGATGGACCATGATTTCAGTCCATGTCATAAACTACTTTGATCCACCAGTAGAGTTTTTTCTGTTGTATTAGTCCCATTTTTAGTTGTGTTTTTTACATAGAACTTAATTTTGCCTTTGTCTTTACCTCTCAGCTGTCGTCCATCTTGTGGATAAAGATGCTCAAGCCCACCTCCTACCATGAAGCCAAGCAGGCGGCCACAGAGTACCACTCTGCCAAACAGGCGCTCATCAAGGCTTTCCACAAGGCCGGCCTGGGGGCCTGGGTCAAAAAGCCCATTGAGCAAGACCAGTTCACCCTCAGCTCCTGAGGGAGTCAAGGGACCAAGGGATTCCTAAACCCCCCACTCCTTCCCCCCTGACCCAGGCCCGAAAGCAAGAGAACCCCCTCTCCCCCCCGTCAACAACCAGCCCACAGACACTTACCTCCGTCCCACGTGTCGGCACGCACGTGCACTTTGTACTTGTGGAAATAAACGTGCGTAGTTTCACAAACCCTCCATAGCTCATCGCTCTCATTCCTCAGAGGACCTCAGCCTCACCATGTCTTTTCTCATCATGTTAATTTCTGTCCTTTTTATTTTGTTTCTGTTTTAAAACTGGAATCCATGGTTTTTACACAGCTGAGAAGTTTTACGTTTCCCGGAGAAATCGTGTTTTTAGACGTGGAAGTTGAAATTACACAGGCTTGTCTATTTTCTTGATCAATGAGTGTAGCCAGTTTAGGGTGAAATGTAGCCTAGAAGCACAGGATCTTTGTTAACTAAAACCAACGTGTATGGACCTAAAAAAAAATAAAATAAAAAAACAAAAAAAAACAAAAAACAGATATACTTGCTAAAATGAATGATTATGATGAACTTTAATTTAAAGATGCAGAAATCTTCAGGATGTAAATCTAGTACTGATAAGGAAGAGAAGAAAAAAATAGCTCTATAACGTTTAATGTGTGTTTACTTGGTCCGTTCCGTAGATGAGTCTACATGTTCTTCGCCCCTGTATTAAACATGAAGATGTTCCAAAATATCGTGGTCCTGTTTGATTCACTGACTTGAAAGAACACGCAGGCCAGGCGTCGCAGCAGTTTACTTTTATGTCTTGTTCGTTCATTCGTGCGCATCCTCCCTAAGTTATTTTACGTCACTCTCATTTCATACTTGAACCATGGGGGGGCGGGGGCTCGTTGAGAGCATCGCAGCCCCCTTACACCCCCCCCGCCCCGCCCAACTCCTCCCCTCGCCTGGGTCTTGGGACAAGCTTTGGGAGGTGCTGCACGTTGTATTTTTCCTTGATCTAAGCCATGGCTTTGCATGGGAACTGAACTGGGAGGCCTACAGAGCAGAAAACACGTGGTGGAGAGCGTCCATCAGTGAATGATTTTGAATGAATGCCAGCATCTTCCTCCACAGGCAGCTTTGAATCTTTGTCTCTATTTTCTAGATTTCTTGTGAATGTTTGTTTGTTTTTTGGGGGCGGGGGGGGCGGACGGGGACATTTTTTTGTCTTAATTTTTTTTTTTCCCGTTGTTGTTTGTTTTGTCTTTGTTTTTCCGAAGATTGGGCATTTGAGGATCAGGGATTGATACTGCAGTGAAAACAGTGATAGCATATACGGACCTCTCAGATCTTGTAACTATGTAACTCCGTGGCAGGGATCCATGATAGCCGTCGGTCGAACTGTTAACTGAAGGTGGGCGATGTACTGTAGCGCCACATACAGTATGTGAAGTTCCATTCACTAGATGCCGCATTATGCCGGTCTGTAGTTGAAATCAAACATGTTGTAATCCCTCCACAGAATTCTCTTTGGAAACACCCAGAGGACCAGTGAAGCAACATGCAGTCCCTGTATGAGCTCACCATTTGTATGCTTAATATCTGATGAACTCTACCAGTAGGTTACAACCAAATGTATCACGGTGTGATGTCGTCCCCTCTCCTCCATCTGCAGAGACACATTAGTCGCGTAGTTCAAGAAGACCTTTGACACCCCGAGTGCGTAAAATGTCCTTGTGTTCTGAGTTTGTACATCAGGACATGTTTCCAAGTAACTGCAGTGAATTCCTATTCCAAGCTGTAGGAAATGTGCGTGTGTGTGTGTTTGCAATCTCTGTGTGTGCTCAGACGTCTAGAAGCATACTCTGTGGAGTCTTCACCAAAGATGATGATGTCCATGTGTGTATCTGCCCCAATATTGTCCTTAAGCTTTTTTTTTTTTTTTTTGTTGAATCAAACCTTTACTGTTTTTTTTTTTTATACATCCACTGAACAATGTACTTTTTATTTGTACAAAAAAAACTGTGTATTCCATTCAGTATGGGGGGAATTGAATTGTCAAGCTTCTTTAGTGCATCCGTAGCTGTCGGTGGCCACGTGTATATTGTGACCTGCAATCATTATTGCTGCAGTATAGTAGTTCTGTGTATATGAGGAGCAACAACAATGACAACTTCTGTTCCCTGCTCAGTTCATCCCATCCTTAAAAAAAAAAACTGTTTGGACTCCCTCCCTGTCACTGGAACCGTGAAGATGTTCATGTATTAGTGGTTCTCTGTGACTCACTGGGCACCATAAAGCATGGCACTAACACTGCCGGGGTTAACAGGCTTCATCCCCATTGTAGCCAACAATGTTTTAAAAATATATATCTATATATATATATAAATATATGCACTGTAAGGTGCCTCAGCTAAAAGTGGCATCCACCAGCTGGCACGTGTGATGTCATATATGTACCTTTTTTTTTGTTTGTTTGTTTTCTATTTGGTTGTTTTATGAGTCGTATTAGAAAGGCAGGAAAAGGGAATCTTCCAGAGTTGACTTGAGGGTAGACGCCTTGAAATTTGATCAAAAAATAACCACAGTAAACAGTGGGAACCCCCCCCCCCCAATCCACTCCCCAAGAGACCCAGACCAAAGTCACAAGCAATACTCCTGATGTCTCCTTTAATGTCACCCCATCACAAACAGGAATGTGAATGAAGTGTCCCCCCCTCCTCTCCTGCTCCCCCGCTCTTCGTTCTGCTCCTGTTCTCTTCTTTCTACAAAGTTGTCTGAGGGTGTTTTGTATATTACCCCCCCCCCCTACAAAGACTGCCTGCTTCTAGAGTTTTGTTTTTCTTTTGACTGCACTAAAGATGTCAACTGATGATGTCATGATAAAAAAAAAAACCCGTCCCCGTTTATGGATTGGATGGCAACTATCGCAGCAAGAACTGAACTGCTTCTGCTTAACCCTTTGTGAATCCTCGATGATGGTCAGTGTCCCCCGCCCCTCGCCCACCTCCCCCGCAGCTGAGTCTGCGGCGGGTTATTTTCTTTATATTTATTTATTCTTTTTTGGTGACTCCAGGGTGGTCAGAGTTCGTCCACCCTGGGGTTTTCGGAGCCAGCGCTCCCCGTTCTCCCTCCCTCCAGTTGTCCGATGTGTGAAAACCTCCACCGACAAAATCCACAACCTTGCATGTACTACCAACACTGAAGCTGCACCTAGCATGACGACAAACTTTTAAAGGACTCGAGTAGAAAAAAATAAATAAACAGCTAAAGATAGATATATAAAATGAACAAAAAAGAATAAAAGAGTTCTTAGTTTACTTTTGCACATGGTTGGGATTCTTTCTTGTCACTTTTGTGAGTGTGGCTGTCTCTGTGTGTGTGTTAATCAACCTGACAAGCAATGGAAACCAAACTGCTGAGTGTCAGTGTTTTGTGCTTTCTGGATGAGGAGTAATGAAATGAATCATCATGTATCATCGTCACGATCACGTTATGTGTCCAGGCTGCGGTACCACAGGAGCTTTTATAGATCAGGATCAACACACAGAATAGATGCACTTGGAGTTGGTGATGTATGCAGTGTCGGGGGGTCCTCAGTGGTGGGAAAAATAACTCAGATGCTCTCAAGTTAATTTGCTAATACAGGTATTTAAAAATACCCACTTAAACTTAAAGGTCCTGAATTCAAAATCCTTCTTAAATAGAAAATGTTGTATTATTATCTACCAATCCTCCTAAAGGCCCTGCTTTGGATTTTTTTTTTCCGATAGCCCGCATTAATAAGTCTAATAATTTTTACTTCTTTGACTAACTGAGGCTGTTAGATCAATGTAGAAGTATAAAAGTATGACATATAAAGTAGCATTAAATGGAAAAAAATCCAAGTCAAAGTGCTTAAATTAAAATTGCACTAGTTCCGTATTTGACTTTCCACCATCAGACGTCTCTTTTCATGCATACCCACCGAACAGAGAGAGCTTAAAAGAACAACACAGCGTCTGACAGGTGTCAAGTGATGCAATGATGAACAGCACAGCCGGCGAAGGTAAGAAAGGTAATAATGCTCTAATACAACAATGTCGTATAGGAGTGTTCATCATGGACACAAAGCATCTGTAACCTGTCAACCACAGTTATCCGTCAAGCAGAGTCCGTGACGGAAGATCTCTACTGATGCGTTTCAATAAAGAATCTGCATTATTATTTAAATTCACTGCCGTCATCACCTTTAGAATCTCTCCACAATCTTAATTTTTTTTAAAGTAAAATCTTTGTTTATTAATCAACTGTACAAATGATCACCCTAAAACTGTCTGAAATATATATGGTGAATTTATTTCTAGAAGTTGTCAAATACCGTGTTCAGTAGAGAAGCTTGTTTTGCTCACTGAGAGGGAAATTCTAGCAGACGCAAATTGCAAACGTGTTTGGTGTCAATCAGACTCAAGTTGAGGCTGGATTAGTCAGACGGAAGCATCTCATGCATTTTACTGCTGGTTTTCATTTGCAACCCGCACCGGGAGTGAAGTCAGGTCATCCAGTTTACATTACTTTTAAGCTCTGCTCCTCTGACACGTGATGTTGGGTTCATGAATAAAACATTTGATATGATCAGCAACCCTTTCATGATACTAAGAGAGGATGAAGTGCGAGAGAAAACGTCTACTTTTAAACCTGACTTCACGTTTCATTAATGTTGACTCTTTTATTTCACCTGGCCTCCTCTCGCAGTGTAGAATACTGAACAACGACCTTCCAGCAATCCTCAAATTCGGTCCATAAATTAAGATCTAAGAAAAGTCTGAAATCTTGAACAGGATAAGACGGCAAACATGGAGGGCAACGAGTCAACAGAGAATATTTTCCACAGTGCAGCGTGAGTGTGTTTGTGTCAGTTCGGTATCCCAGCAGATACTGCCATCAGATCAATAATAAATCACACGTCGAGCCTTTGCTTTAAACACGGGGGCCCCTGTGCTCATAACTCCATTGACATGATGAAAGCTCATGAAAAGCAGATTCAAACAGTAATAAAAGGCAAACGCCGCTCAGACCGCGACGTGTTCGCTGGTCCTCAATAATTCAGGAGCCATCTGCTGAATCTCAACAGCCGCGCTGCAGTTTACATAAACATTAATATTAGCACGTCTATTAAGATACAACGGTTACATTTAACACCACACCGCCTTCACCATCGCCAGCAGCCATGCACATCAGATATGCACGAATAAAGTGTTGCTGTCAAACACTTTACAGGCTTAACAGCATGCTTTAAAAGAAAAAAAAAACTACTAAAGTTTACTAAAGCAAGCATAATAAAAAGGGACTTCTTGTTATAGGACCCTGGTGTGAAGCACTTGATGAACGCGGCTGACTGTGCACTTTTGTGGATAATCTGTCATGCTGTAAACTGCAAAACACATTCTTCTGAGCATATTTCAATAAATATTTCAACTGCTCAAACGCCTCACGAGAAGCCTGAGAGGTTTCGATAATTCAACGCCACGCTGACGCTTCTCTGTAGGCAAAGCGGTCGCGGTCGAATATGAGTGAAACAGAACCCGCGTACAGCGCAGGTGTGGATTTGGAGAGTACATATGTAAATACGCAGACCGCAGGAGGGGATGGTGGGGCTGCCCGGCCCCGTGGTGCAGGACGAGTGTGAGAGCAAGGGCAGCAGCTTGTGCCCCTGAGAGAAATGACAAATCATTAGCTCTGGTCCAGGGGTAAATGGGAGCCACACTCTTTCAAGGCCCACATTTCCATTTCAATTTTCTGCTCAACAGAGTTGATGTATGTGGCGAATCACACGGCAAGACCACTCTCCACCTCGGCCGGCTCCAGCCTCCTGTTATTCACTTGCAAGAGTATCTCTTTGACCTTGTGTCTGTGTGTGTGTGTGTGTGTGTGTGTGTGTGTGTGTGAGAGAGAGAGTGTGTGAGACTTTTATATTGTATGCATATTTATATATTTACTTTGTCACTGAGTACAAGGCAGACAGATAAGTGAAGGGAGTGTCTTGGTGGAAGTTCTCATAAAGATTACAGTAAAATAATTTTCCCATTTAGAGGTAGCATATTCCTTAATAGACGCTGACAATTAAGAATGAATTAGTTTAAAGTAAATACATGTGTTTAAAGATGTCACACTGTAAACCAAGAGAAAAATGACATCGTGATCTTCATGCGGCATCGACAGGCCTGCTTCCAAAAAGGCCATGTAAGGTACGCTGATAAAGAGGTTTGTAGAAAGATCTGAAAACTGAAGCACTGCGAGCATAAACTCTTAATTATAAAACACAGATAAAAAGGAAGGCCAAATGTGGGCACAGATGGATGCTGGCTGCCACGCGGGGACAGAGGACACGATGAGCTGCGGTGGGAGAGACTGCAGAGGCCTGAGGTCCCAACAATCATATCAACAGAAAACAGCATTTCTGGGTAGTTT
>JAOXYL010000052.1:19366356-19381245 GCA_028564955.1 Terapon puta
TCTTTGAGATTTTTCAACTTGTAGTAATGAAAATTAGAATGTCACTGTAATGTTAATATTTAGCTCTGAGAGTAAGTTATACTCCAGTAAATAATACGTTGAATCAGACAAGGTAACTGGTCAATTACATGCTATATGCTTGCTAATCAATCCAGTGAAAAAGTTTGTTGTTGAGCTTTTCTGCAGTTTTGTGCTATTTAAGATTTTGTATCCATCTTTGTCTTTGAAGAACACTTTCCACTGGTTAATAGACCTTAAAGATGGCTGCTTCAGCGTTATGTTTTGTTACTCTATTAAACCCATTTGTTTTCCCCTTCAAGAGGCAGAAGTTGCCCCTCTTCAACTGTTGCAGTTTGAGTGCTCTTCTCAAGCACACATCAAATGATGCTTTTAAATGTGATTTTTGAAACCAGGCCTTCAATTTGAAGGACATGCCTCCTTGTAAAATGTTCAAACAACCGTTCCTTATTGATAACATTACTGTATTAAATTGATTATTCTCTTACAACTGGTCTGCAGATGTCCAGTGACGATGCAGTGAAGCGAGTGCTTGCAGGAGAAAAGGTCGACATGAAGACCAAGGCCAGCACCTCCAGGTCCCAGGACAAGGAAAACAGGGAGGGACGTGAACGTCATCTTGATAGAGAGGTCAGAGTTCAGAGCTGTTTTTTTTTTTTTTGTTACTCATTGCTCAGTTTTACATATGGTATGAAAGGCATTATCTTTTCGTATGGTTTACCTTTAAGGATGCAGACTTGATTAAAAGAAACTCCATTAAATGATTAAATTGATGAGTTTTCATGTATGTAGCCGTGGCTGGCATTAAATCCTTACCCGATGTGCTGGCATGAACTCTTCCAGGAGAAGAAAAAGATTACAGAGCGCAGTGGGAGCCGTGACCAGAAGGACCCAGACCAGCCCAAAGAGCAGGAGAGCCGACGCAGAGACGGGGAAAAGGAGCACCACCGTGACAGGGAGCGCTCTGACAAGCATCATCGTAGTGAACAAGACCACCACGCCAAAGATAAGAGCCGCGACCGGGACCGGGACAAGGACAAAGACAAAGGACGAGCCAAAGACAGGGACAAGGAGAAGGACAGAGAGAGGGATCGAGAAAGGGAAAAAGACAAGGAAAGAGACAAAGACCGAGAGAAGACAAGAGACAGAGATTCTCACAGAGACCGAGAAAGAGACAAGGATAAGCGAAGAGACAGAGACAAAGAGCGGGAAAAAGAGAGAGAGCGTCACAAAGAGGGGGAAGAGAGGACCAAAAGTGGAGACAGCATCAGCAGAAAAGTATGTCACTTAACCCAACTCACATCTAAAGTGTAACAACATGTAGCAACGAATGCTATTATTAACGTTCTGTTTATGTGCTCAGGTTAGAGTGTCAGAGGAACCGCAGCAAAAACCCAGCCCTGAGGAGCCGAGCAAAACAGCCAAACCTGTGCCAGCAGTAAGTTCACACATCACTTAATGTCTGTCATTGCAACAATACAGTTTTCTGACCTGCAATCATGGTGAGGCCTGTGGGTTAATTTAAGAATTAAAAAACACAGAGTTGGTCACAGATTGTAATGTTATATACATTATAGAAACAGTAAAATTAATTTTCACATGTTGTGCCACTTCTTTTTGCAAGGAACCTGAACCAGCCGAAGAGGTATTCAGCCCTGCAGAAACAATCAGTAGATAATTAGACATGGCTATGGCAGACATTTTAGTATTTGAATATAGTGTTTTTGCTGTTGCTTTGGGGTGGCTGGCTGCTTGGTTTAGTGCTCATTTGGGCTGTAGAGTATATGAAACACATGTGAAGTCTTAATCCTTTTAATTGTCTTCTTAATGTCTGTATAAGTGATAAATGTGCTTGCTCAGTGTATGGAGTAATACTGTGTTCTCTGCTTGTGCAGCCTGCAGAAGCAGTTGAGAACCAGGTAAGAACGCACTCTGTTTCAGTAGCAACTACAGTGAGTATCTGTATCAGTGCAAATCCAATCCAGTCAACTGCAAACTTCAAAGCTGCAGCCAGTCATTGGCTACAGAAATGTACAGAAATGTACATGTTGCCGCTATTATTTTGTCAGGTGACCCCCACCCCCTCCTCTACAATCCAAGAGACATGTAACTGTCTTGTCTGAATCACATCTGCAATGTCTAGCCAGTGTGCCACAAGAGTTATTAATAACAGGAGACTTAGGTTTGAGCTCCACAAGTCAGCTGTAAAACAACTAACTTCACTAACTTTCTTGTTTAGATGTGGGATGGGTCATTTAAAGTTGAAATGTTGGTCTGACAGTGTCTAGTGAGGCTTGAGATGCTCTGTTAAGCATAAAACCACCCAGTTTTCAACCATGGAAAGCAGCTGCTGGTTATTCACAATTCTCCCCACTTCCAGCTTTGCTTTGTTGTTATTTTGAAGGACATTCTTCTTCATTACATCCCACAATATTTTCTCTCTGGTACACTTGTTGTCTGACTTCTTATTCAGCTTCATTGTATTCCTTTACACGAAGCCCCTGCAAGTATTTTATTGGAGTATGATACTTTTTGAAAATTTTATATCTGATCCAGCGCATCTGTCCGGAGTCCGTCTTAAAATCAGTATTGTATATTAAACAGCTACACTACTTGCTTTTCAACTTTTGGATTTGGTCTGGAGAAGCCCATCTGTATGTGTTTGTTTAAAAAGATCATTTGGCACATTATTTGCACAAAACCATCAGTGTGCCTGAAGAAAGTGTTGAATGATTAACACAACAGAGTGCTGTACATGAGGGGGCCTCATCAAATAATCCCAACAATTAGTGAGTGATGTTTTGCTCTTTAGTGCTTATTGTCCTGAATGTTCCTGCTTGTCTCTCATCTCGCAGTCTGATAGTCCAGCTAGAATACCTCGGCCTTCATCTGCTAAGGGACAGAGGCGAAGACCCAAACTTGGAGGTCAAGGTAAGCCTCCAACTCCTTCTCCCCCTTAGCACCTTATTTCACTTGGCTATTGCAACGAGGCATATCTCACACAGTTAATACAAATGTCTAAAATAACTGTTCTTTAATCATTGACATAAGAGCTTTTTAGCACATCCAAATTGATCTTACAGTTGGAAGCTTTCTAACTGCACTCTGCTTGTTTAATAAAATCCTTGACTTGTTTAGTAGTAGGAAGGAGTGACTCATCATCAAATAAAGGAGAAGCAATAAACGCTTCAGCGAACTGACATAAAGAAAAAGTTTTCCAAAAAAAGCATTTTTCTTAAAAGTGTTACAGAGAAGCCTACTGGTTGATCTGTTTTTGATGCTCCGCTATAATGATTCTTTTTGTTGCTGTATAAAGGAAGCTAACAATGCTTTGTCTCTCTCTTCTCCCAACAGATGAATCTGACAGTGAAGGAGGTATTTCTTTGCTAACTCATCGTTCTTGAGCCGTGCATGCAAAATACAAGTAGAAAGTTTTTAAACAAGTAATTCATGTGGAAATGAGGTCAACATGACAGGAGAGTTGAGGCACTTGATCTAAAATCCCTTTATATGGTTGTTGTGGTAAATTCCTTTAATGAAGAAGGAACATTTTGAAGTCAGTCAATGAAATGACCCATCTTTGCTTATGACTTTTAACTTGGGCACCCTACTACCTTATTACTGAATTAGTGATCATCTAACGTGACTCAGTGAAGCATCCCCAAAATGTCAGAGTGCTCCTTTGGCTTCAGGCTCCACATTTAGTCACAGAGTGAGTGCAGTCACTCATTGAATCACTGAGTGACACACTCTGTGATTACAGGCAATGATATTCTTTGTTGAAGCATCCAAGCAAGACAGCTAAGAGTGTAGCTTTGTCAGAGTGGCAGTATTTAATGTAGAGAAAAGGATATTGCTATATATTTGTTTGACAGGTGTATGCTAGTGTGTCAGCGTCTGCCATGCTAAGGACAGGTCTAATCCTTTCTGTATTATACCCAGTCAACTTCAAGTTAATATTGTCCTTTCATAGATGGAGATGCTCAGCTAGCACCCAGACCCACCCCCCAGGAAAATGGAGATGCTGCAGTTTACTCAGTGCCATCCGACATGACCTCCAGGTTTGTACAATCAGAAGTGAACACACTTTGTGGAGGTACAGGGTATTACTCAAACATTACATGTACGTAAACCAGGCTTAAACTCAATTATCAACACCTGAACAAAACATAATGCACATTATAGAGTAATCATTTAATAAATACTACATTTATGAAGCCTGTGAATGTTGTTTTCTTTCAGATAATTTAGTTAATTCACTTAAGTGGCAATTTCATAGGGTGTAATGTTATATTATTGCTTTTTGTCATATTGTTTTATTTGTTCAGAAAGTCAGAGTAGTTTTGCTTTTGAAACTTATCTTTCTTCTGGGCCCGATCCAGTATCCATTCCAGCAGATGACATCGATGAATAATTGCTTTTAATTTAGATAATAACGACCGCTCTGTCCTTTAACTGACTAATCAGTTACAATCTATTGGCTGGGCAGCTGTGTTAGAGCAGTTTTACTGTTATTGATAGCGTGAAGGTTTATTGTTCCCAGCAACAATTAACATCCTAAAAGTCTAAATGACTCAGTGTAGCCGTCACAGAGTAGAGATCTGGCAAATCACACACGGCAATCAGGAGAGAATTTGGCTTGTAAAAGAAGTCAAGAAAAACTTGCATCAACTCAACACGAATTTAGCATTAAACATGTTTATCACCTTATTGCTGTTAAATGTAGTCCTTTCTGTCGACAGCAACAGGCGAATACCACGGCCCAGCAGTGCTCGTCCAGCACCTCCTCGTGTCAAGAGACAAGAAAGTTACTCTGATGTGACCCCAGCTGAGAGGTGACTTCACCACGCATGAACACTATTTTTTTCTTGTAATCTTTGTACAGTGGGAAGGAAGAAAGTCTCCTGTACCACAGGGAAGATCTCTATTTAAATGATTAAAAACACGTAGTGAACTAAAAGTCTCTGTGTCTGTCTTTCAGGCTCTCCAGTGCCAAAGCCACAGCCCCAGTCATTATGGATGGAAAGAGGCTGTCTGAGGATGAGGAGGATGGAGATGAGCAGTTTGTTGTGGAGGAGGCGGTCCCTCCACCCTCAGACGCTTCTGAGATGGAGGTGGTAAGTGAGTTGAACATGAGTTGTTGGACCACCATTGGAAAACAAAAGCTTTGAATAAGCTGATATCACTTCTTTTACAGGGGTTGCCACAAGAACTCAACAGTGGAGACAAACATGGTACATTTTTGATTTTGCAGAATTAAGCCAACTCAAGTTTTTTTTTTTTTTTTTTTAAGAAAACAGGTCTTTCACATATCCTCTCATGTTTTTTTCTCTAGGTGGCCTTGTGAAAAAGATCCTTGAGACCAAGAAAGACTATGAATCATCCCCATCGTCCCCCAAATCTAAAGAACAGGTATGTGCAGTTATTGCTGTAGTTCCACTAGAGGGCAGTATCAGCCAAGTTCTCTTCAACTCATCATCATCAGTGACTCAGAGAACTCATTTTTTGACATGCCGCTGTGTTTGCCTACCCCTATTATGTACTAATGCACTAATTTCCATTCAGATTTCAGAAACTAAACTAATGTTAAACCTCGCCATCAGTACTATCAACAACTCTTTCTGGAAAGTTTGCTCCCTAGGGCAAGTGTTTTAACCACACTGAAATGCCTAGTGCAACACTGGTTATTATCAAAAGAGAGATATAAACAAATGGAGTGGAGAGGTGTAATTGCACCGCCTTGTAACCACAAAAATGTTCCCCTTCAGTGAAACTGAAGGGCTAATAACCAGACGAGCAAGAATGGCCCCTTAACAGACCACACGCAATTGATATACACATCAAGATGTCTGGAGCAAAATGAGCTTATTTTCTGGCATTGCTCAATATCTTAGGTATGCTTGAATTTTCTTGATTACAGACTTTCTGTTCTGTGTACAGTTTGAGGGCATCTACCATCTTGGGAACTAGCTTTTCAAGCTCAGTTTTGACTGCTCACACTCCTCCTCACGTGTGAACAAAAAACAGGATTGAGGTCTTCTGTCCTGTCCTTGATCTCCAGAGCACACAAGAGACTTTCTTGTAGAGTTCTTTCCTTTTTCTCATCTTCTCTCTGATGTAGACTTTATATTACACATGATAGACTGGCTTTTTCAAGGTGATGCATCACTGCTGTTACTCATGCATTCCCTCCTGTCAGCTTATTTATCAGCCAGAGAGGGAGAGAAGAGAGAGAGAGACATCTTTCATCATTATTTGAAGTGTGAATCAGTGTGAAGCTTACAGTTTGGTCTGTACTCCATGGTGTGAGGTGGCGTACACTGTCTGCTTTGGGTGGTCCTCTTCACTGAAGCATACTCGCCCGCCATCCCTTCCTAGTTGACCACCCTGACTCTGATGGACGCACTGTTTTGGACTGTCACTCATGCAGAAAGGCCCCCCGATATATCCCCTCCGCACTGCAGCTTCAGACATCATCCAACATAACTCACACCTTAAGGTGTCTTCAGCCACCACTAAACTAGAATAGCTTGACAGGAATTTGTAGTTCCAACATTTAGCTGACTTCACATATGCACGTAACATAGTTTTAACATATCTCTACCCAGCTCAACGACTCTCCTAAAAGTAGTCCAACCAAACATACATACAGGCACACACACAGGGAAAACATACGATATAGCGGCTCTCTTTGTGTAACATGACCGTAGCCTCGTAGAGTTTATCCTTAATTTTCTTAATGCAGCCTCCTCAATTTTCAGGACCTCCAAACCTTCATTTCAGAGTATCCTTTATGGTCTGCACGGGCAGCTTTAGAGCAGGTATGCCTGCCGTTCTGCCCTCCCCTTCATCATTATTGGCCTTGCCTCGTCAGCTGTATAAAGAACTATAATGACTTCCTTCCAGACATGAAAGGGTGGAGAGGTCAGCTTAATGGAGCTGTTTTTTTTCTTCTTGTAATCACGGTTAAACACGCAGGGTTAAAAATGTAAATATTGAGCTTCCTCATTCTATGCGGGATGACGGGTTTGAAATTTCAGCTGCCGCCATTCATTTTCTTAAACACCAAAGTTTATCAAAACAGTGTTTCTGAATGAATCACAACCCACCCTTATTTAAGATCTGCCATCAAGTTAGATAAAAAAGATATCAGCATTGGACTGTTTTGTATATTTTCTGAAAATACAGTCTATATGTCATTATCCCCATTACAATTTGTTTTTGGTCATTTCTGAATTAACCTTGCTATTGCCAGTGCCAGTGCTTAGGTGCCCCGTTGCTGTACTGGCATAAATAAAGGGAAATCTTAAACAGTCCAATGATTGTATTTCGCCATGTCCCACCACAGTGTGTGTGACCGTAGAATTAGCTGTATATTTATGGGGATGACCTTCCTCATGACCCCACGGCGGTATTGTATATTATTCCAAGATACTTCTCTTTTTATTTAGACAGAATCTGCCCCTTGCAGCAGCTGCGTTTTCATTAGAATTTTTGTGTACTCTTTTCCCCCTTTTCTTTACCCCCATCAAATTAGCCTTGATGAAGGTTTGTAATGTATAAATAAACCCTGTGGCGTACAAATGGATGGCTGTTGAGTGAGAGTCACGGAGGAGAAGGGCCAGAATACTCTCTGCAGAATTGTCAAGAAAATAAATACTCCTCGCTGCAGACCTCTGTGTCTTCATAAACATCCAGCGTTTTTTGTGGAAACATCAGGAAATGACCCTGTGGCATTCCATTAGTCATATTACTTTTGTAGAGGTCATATTGACTTGTTGGAGGAATTTGGTCAGGTTTATGTGGAGTACCTACCTGAAGCACCCCTCTGTCATTAGACCAGACCTCAGCTTTGACACTAGTTGAATCTTCAGACTTTTGGAGACTTTTCTCTCCATAAGAATATTTGTCTGATAAACTGCCTTTTTAAAATACACTTTCCATTTTAAGTTACTGCAGTATATAACCAGTGGTCCCTTTTTTTTGGAGGTTTCCTTTCAGTTCACCTCTTAGCCCACAATGGTGATCTCAGTTGTCTCCCCAAGGGACTACAGTGACCTTGCAACAACATCCTGTAACCTCATTGGCCGTAAGCTTTTCTCCTCACCTCACTGACTCCAAGCTATTTTTATGATCTTGCTAGACTTTTTTGAATGGCCCTCTATGAAAAATAGCGAGGAAGCCCATAAACAAATGGCCAGAGCCAGTTCTCTTCCTATGCTCCACTCCCTGGCTCACCCCTCAGATCTTCTGCAGGGACACATTGTAAAAACCATCAGGATGTGCATCAGTGTCTTCAAATGACCAACAGTAGCCAGTAGACCTATTCCCAGAAGCTTTTAAGTTGCTACATGTGGTCTTTAATTATCAGTACATCCCCTTTTTTGTTTTAACTATATTATTTCACATTTGTATTTGTGACAAGAGCAGTTCGCTCAAGTTGTTATCAAATGTGATGATCTTTAGCAGCTGATATTTGAGCTTGCTGTTCCACAACCTACTGTGATTATCCATGAACAAATAAATGACTAAAGCTCCTCTCTTTATGATGGTAGCTGGGCTTCTGCCACTAGCAAGACAGCTAGTGTCCAAATGATTGTTTTCCCAGTTAATGATACCCTCGAGGTTGCTCCACTCCTGACAGGTTCGATGCATGCACACCATTTTTCTTGTCAGAGGATGCTTGGAGTGTTTTCCCGTTTCCTCCACACAGTTTTACATAACTAAGCTCATCAGGCATGTGATGACTGGGAGGAGTTTACATTGTGTTGCAGTGCTACAATACGTTCATGAGAATTTCATTCTGTTGTCCCTTCTATAAAGGAGAACAAAACTGAGAGCTTGATGGATAAACTTGTGTTGCCATCCAACACCATGACCAACAGTATTTATTTGTGTACTTAGACAAAATAGAGACATTTGAATCTACAAGGTGATACTGTAGGTACAAAGCACTTTAATTCAAACTGCCTCCTCTTTTTAGTCCACCTGCCCTTTCTAACACCAGTCAGAGGCTGTGTCTTCCCCGTTGCCCCAGGTTTTCATCACTGTCTGAGATAATGGGAAAACCTGCCCCTCCTTTTCTCTTTCACCTCCTACTCCTCTGTGGTCACCACGTCTAAATATTGTTCTGTGATCTGGGTGAGAAAAAGGAAAACTAGGAGCACACAGGTCTCGTAGACCCCGACAGAGACCTCTATAAAGCTGTGATTTATATCCACCCGGACAGAGTGCACACGAACCAGGGGTCATGTTTTCACGCCAAGTTTTTTATTTTCCAACAGAGAAGGAGAGGGGGGTAGGGGGCGAGGGTGAGGTAGCAAGGGGACGGCAAATAGAATGAAGCCACGGGTGCTGTCTGGGCCGTGCAGACCAAACCGCAGCCAGGCAGGCCGAATGAGCCGTAGAGTGTTTGTCTAGCTGCAGGGTTCACAGCACCCAGTGGAAAGCCACCCACCTTGTTAGGGGACCGCTGGGCCGAGGCGATTCAACCCTCACACTCTCAAACCACCACAAATGGGTAACAAAGAGTGAGGCTGTCAGATATGTGTACTTGCTTCCTGAAACGAAATGATGGCCAACAATGATGCTTCATGTCATTTCTGCAGTGTGGTCTTGTCCAATCAAGCTGCCTTTTCAAAATTGTAATTACTGCTTGGTTTGTTTTAAGAGATGGCTTGATAAAGCAAAGGCTATACATGCCAGTTATGCCAAGCACATGTGGCCGGCTACCCGAGCGGGCTCTGTGACAGACTGTGTGTTTTGAGGAGGAAGCTGTCATTTAGTTTACACACTGTCGCAAGTATGATTTCTGCTGCCTCGTGAAGACAGGTGTTCCCATCTGTGGAGCCAAAGCGAATGAATTGGGCCAGGATTTGAACTTGAAAAGAGCCATACGTGTAGTAGTTGTTACTCAATACTGTAGTAAAATAACCCCACTGCCACAGCCTGTTACTAAAATAAACAAGACTTTAATACAGAGAGTGCGGGTGGGGGGCTGTGTGTGTGTGTGTGTGTGTGTGTGTGTGTGTGTGTGTGTGTGTGTGTGTGTGTGTGTGTGTGTGTGTGTGTGTGTACACTGTATGCTTTGCTTCTGCTTGCTGTTTATGGGTGTGTGTGTGATTGGCTTTAGGGTGCTTTCGCATCTCACACACACACACACACACACGTAGAAGCCTTGTGAAGCCCAGCTGAGCAAACATCCTTGGGTTTTGCTCCCTGCCAAGGGAGGTCCTTCCCTGATACCTTCCCCTCCTCTTCACCGTCGAGGGACTGAGTGTAATTGGGATATAGTGAAACCCCCCCACCCCCCAACCACACACCATACACAGGAGGCCTTCATCAACCAGTCCCCCTACTTTGGCCAACACAATTCAGCCGCTCGTTTGATCTTTATATATACAGCTAGGTTGGTAGAATTCCTGCCTAACATTTTTAGCCTTGAAATCCTAAACCACTAAATGCAGCCTTGCTCTGGTTCTGGGCATTTGAGACTTTGCTGGCAGAGGCAGAACTCCTAAAGAGGGTTTATTATGTTTTGGTCTAGGGACACACAAGTGATTTTTGTGTGCTTTGTGTGTGTTCATACAGCTGTTTGATACAGTGTTGACTTTAAATCGTGCAGATTATATAAAAACATCTTTGTTCCTTTCCATGCCTGTTAAGACTTTGATCCAGAAAACCCTGCCCATGAAATTAAATGAATCATTCCTCAAATACCAGCATGTATTCTCCTCAAATTTTATTTAATGTTTGTATTCTCTGTAAATTGTGAGCACCAGTCACATAACCCGTTGTTTCCACCACCTTCTCTTCCAGAACGTAGTCTCCGAAGCGGCACGGAAGAAAGAGCGGGACATGGTGATGCGTGAGATCGAGCGGCTTCGCTCATCCATCCAGACGGTCTGCCGCAGCACCCTGCCTTTGGGTAAGATCATGGACTACATTCAGGAGGACATGGACGCCATGCAGGCTGAGCTGAACACCTGGCGGCGGGAGAACAAAGAGCATGCGCAGGCCTTACTGGAGGAGCAGAGGTGGGGTTGGCATATGCACAGCACTTTATTAGTTGTTGAATACATTTTATTACTGGCACCAGTTCACATACAGACTCACTTTGTGAAGCAATTGTGTTACTTTCGATTACATTTACTGATTTCAGCATGTCATATTCACGTTTTCTCCAAAGTAAAACTTTTTTGTCATACTATGGTAAAAGTAATTAATATCAACACTTTGCTTGTCTCAACCTGCTTCTGGATTATCACATACTCGTGATCAATCAGCCCTGCTGTGTTTTTGAATGTGTGTGTGTGTGTTTTTGTATGCTTGTTCCTCCTTCAGAGCGACAGACAGAGCAGTGGAGCCTCTTCAGGCAGAGCTAGCTGAACTGGAACAGCTGATCAAGGACCAGCAAGACAAGATCTGTGCTGTAAGATCCAACATACTGAAGAATGAAGAGAAGATTCAGAAGATGGTGACTGGGATCAACTTCTCCTCCAGAACCTGAAACGAGAAACAAGTTCTGCAAAAAACTTTCCTAAAAATGCACTGAAGTTTAAGGGGTGAGCAGTTTCTCTTTCAGATTAATGGTAAGGCCGTTTTTCTTGGAGATGTGTGGGACGGGACCAAACACTGCACTTTTAAGGTTTATGTCACACATACAAACATATCAGACACCATCGGAAATAAAAACTTCACTTGATGGTTTGGATGTCTGAGTCTGTTCTGACATGTGCTGACAGATAAATAAAAATAAGAAATATCTTCCTACTCTGCACACTAACCTTACGAGATCTTTCACCGCATTTCTGTAATGGTGCCTTTGTGGAATGAGCTGGTGCACAGCTCATGACCTGGACATTAGACTAGATAGTTGTATGTAATGCTGGGACAGTTTGTCAAAAGCTGCAGATATTCCAAAATGAACAATAATTAACATGAAAGTTTGATTTGCTGTACAGTCAGTGATCACATGACCAAACTCATATCATTGTTAACCTCTTTAGCGAGTGGCATATTTTGTTCAGTTTTGTTATTTTGCCTCACTTCTTATTTGTCCTGCTTGTGAGGACTTTGGACTCACCTACTGCACCACACAGGGCGTATAGATTAAGAAGTAGGAAGGCTTGTGATCTGGTTAGTTTGCTGTTTTCCATGTTGATCACTGCATCAATAGTTAAATATTCTTGTGTCACATTCAGCAGGTTTATCAAAAGAGGAGAGTTCAAACACATTTTCTGGGGCTTGCCTGGAGATATCTCAGACTTTTGTGGATTCTCCTGATGTCCTCACTGACTGAACTACATGATGGGAATGTACAGATCTTTTCTTTCTATTCCAAACCTGTTCTTCCATGTTATCTCCCACAAGCCACCTTCCTTAAAATTTATTATTTTTAAAAATTCAGCAACATTTTCCTGTGCTTACATCAACCTTATCACACCTTGTAAAAAACACAGTTTATCTGTATGTTCTTTCACCATGAGCACCGCTGCACTTTGATAAGGGAGGTACCTTCCAGTTTCTTAGAAATAGCTTTTTGGCAACAAAGCAGTGTTACATTTCTTTCTTCTATCTCTCATGCTTATCTTATAAAACATAACATTGGCAATGTACTTTCAGGGAAAAGTAAGCGTCTATCTGTTCTCCTTGCTAAGAGCATGCAGGAAAGCCATCGTGGAGGTCCCTCCACTCTATTTGTACTGTAGGATTTGCCAAACTTCTTTTTTGGGATGGAGACCATGTTTGGTCAGATGGCAACATTTTTTGTGTGTGAACTTTTCTTTATACATTCTTTATACAGGTAATAAGACAATATTTTAACTAGCTCCATTTGTAACTTTCAGAAACATGCTCAGTTGAATGACAATATGAAGCAATACAAGGCTGATAACTGCAGCAAGGGGTTTAACGGTCAATATGTGACGCTGAAAGTAACCACTCTCCCAGTTTTTCCTGCCGTCTCGCTGTAGTCCAGGTGTGAATGAAATATAAAAAATAAAACGAGCTGACAAGTCAGCCAGGGTTCCTTACATAGTGGCCTATCTCACCCTGAAGGAAAATGCAGTTACCATATTTAAGTAACAGCATTAATGTAGTTTTACATTGCTGTTACTACGTGTACGACTGCAGTTGCTACCTCTGTTAGTTCTACTGCAGATTAGCCTCCCAGAAGATATAGACTGCCAATGTTTACAGGAAACTATTTAAAAAAAAAAAACACTTGCTGTGACATCCTGGTTGGATTGTTGAATGTAATCCATTATTTTAAATAATGGCTTTATTTTTTAAAATACCCAGTTGTGTAAAAAGTAGTTACATTTTTCAAGATGTGTATATGATGACCACACATACCATAGATAGACTCTCTTTTCTGCATAGACTTCCCTAATGTACTTTTTTTGCCCAAATGTAAGTTTCCACTTCCATCATCAGACCATGGGTTGCCAGCAGGATATGAACGTCAGTCACTTCTGTAACACTACTGATGTCATGGTTTGCATATGTGATGGACAAAACAATTTCTAAATTGTTACTAGAAACAGATGCTTTTTTTTTTACAGCGGTAAAAAATAAATACAGCTTGAAATGGTGAATCTATTAACAGTTTGGTATCAAATGTGTAGCTTCTGACTTGGAAAGTTTATTTGTTCAAAGTGGTCATGGGCAAGAAACACTACAGCAAAACGGAAGAAAAACTAAATTACACCGTTACATGTCTTCAAAAGGGACACACTGCATTGCTTCTGTGGGAAATACCTATATTAATACATTTTTTATACTCATATTTCTATTAGCTGTTCACCATATAGCTGTCAAAATATACTCTCATGTAGTCTGATTTTTATTCCATTTTCATATCAGTATTCTGTTTAGTCCATTGAATATGAATGCTGTAACCTGTTAAAGATTGATTCAAAAGTCAAAAGCAAAACTGGACTGGAGTTAAAGTGAGACCCCGCATGTTTGTATGTCTTATATGAAACGACTGTAAACTATTTGTAACATATCCTCTGTTTCTCTTTAAACTGTACATTATGTATATGTGGAGATTGTATCATAGTTCAAATGATTATCTAATTTTGTAGTGGAGTGAAATAAATGGTTACGTTGCAATAATTACTCGTCTTCTCTCGTTTTTAAGTGTCAGCAGAGAGGTAGTGGCTCTTTGCTGAGAGAAGAGAAAGCTGCAGGCTCAAGTCAAGTTAGCCTTATAATGGAAACTTAATGAGAGGTCTGGATCGCTCCAGTTACATCATGAGCGAAATGATAAATGACCCTGGTTTGGGATTTTGACGAGTTCATGTGAAGTCCTTGTGGCGTCTGGCATGGCCAAGTCACACTCTCAACCAGACTTTTGAAGCCTAGTCCGTCATGACAGGAGTAAAACATTTAAGTTTCTTTTTAAGACCCTCAAGTAACATTAGAGGCAACTTTTTCTCTGGCAAGCCACGAAACAGCTGCGACACAGACAAAGCGTATTAGAGAGCCCCTCTAACAGCTATTAAAGATTTGGACAGAGCATTTGTGATGCTGGTCGGAGGTTTAGCTGCAGGCCCCTTGCAGAAGGCACGGACACCTGCTTTCAGCAAAGACCTCGGGCTCAGCAGGTGGATTTAAAAAAAGGACGGCTCCATTGTCCGTCTGCGATTCCCTTTTAACTGTGGGGTTCCACAGAGACGAAGTGACCTGACATGACTGCCTCTTCACTGTTACAAAGCCCTCCTGATTTTGCCCTTTGAATTTCACAATGGAGCGAGCTGCTAATGAGTGACCTCACCTTTCACTTTGACTTCTGTTGCCTACAGTTGCCCACTAATCCTCGTGTTAGTCCAAGCCGAAAGGTCCAGTCACTTTCTTACTTTTAAT
>JAOXYL010000052.1:19444834-19460139 GCA_028564955.1 Terapon puta
TCTAACGTAATAGCGAACATGCATATTTTTCATAAAAGGCTGGATCAGTTTCTTTAAACATACACCAAGGTTCAGCGTTCAGCGAACTACAACACATAGATGGAACCATGTACCTCTTTACAATGTGCTTGTTGGCGACGGACAATGAGGCCATAGCGGAGACAGTCTCAGCTTCCTCTACATCACGCTGAAGGGCCTCGCTCAACGAGCATCCGAGTGTGGAGGCGGAGCGTTGCAGTGAGCGCCAGTATTTACCTGCAGAAGACCAGGACAAGGTAAACCTCATCAGATCTGAGGTAGTTGGTGGCACTACAGTTTGTGCATTTGGATTAGTATTACTGAGATTTTATATTATCAATTAGATTATCTACAGATGTTCAAAATACAAAATCAGATCAAGTATTTGTCAGTATAGATGATGATGCTTGTTGTGTCTGGCTGTAAATGATCCACTCACTCTGAATTTCAAGAACTTTCTCCATAGAGTGGACAGCGTTGGCATTCGGCCTCTGTTGCAGCACCTCGTCAGGAATGGGGTCCAACTGAAACAAACAGAAAATAACATCAGAACACATTTCCTGCTTAACTTTTTCAATCAAAAGCTAAGAAAAAAAAAGGCGCTGCATGATTTACTGTAGCCACGAGCCACATCTTTGAGATTATTTAAAACACTTGCGCTGAAACTGAACTGCTGCATCGCTGACAACTTGGCACTGATAGCATTGGTACTGACTCTATCCCTACTGAGAACATCAGCCAAGCGCATTAAATGTGGAGGTATTTTTTTGGTGGGTAATGCTGGATATGCACAGTATTTTTCATGAATGTGACTGACAGGTGCTCAGAAATCCTGCTTCTCAAACATGGCAGAAACCTCCCTTGAACTAATGCAGTTCCCTCCTGGTTTCAAGGATCACTTTTGAATGTGGACCACAGCCCGGTGTTGGATCAGTCCAAGAGGTGTGGAACGAGCTTGAGCTGCTGACACAATAGAAAATAGGCCTGCAGATGCACACCTCCTCCCACTCACCGAGAGCTTTGCTACTCTTTGACACAAACGACAATGTGTGCTTTGTACTGTGTCCCACTCTAAGGATGCATAGTAGTGTGCACAGATGCGCACACACAGAAACGGCTTGCTCACACAAACACATACATACTCAGGCACACTCTTTAAACTCACACACATACGCACACTTCGGGGAGCATGGCTAAGCTTATGAAACTCTCCAAGCCACAATTCAGAGGAAACGGGGCTATTCCCCGACGTGCCTTCCCAACCCGGAATGATTCAATTTCCCCTTTGGCCGACTGCACATACGACACTTTCTCATCCCATTTTGTCAAACAGGCCCATTCAGCTCTACATTCCAACACAGACGACATGCATCCCATTTCTTTTCAATCACGGTCCCAACTGAATAAAGGACCAACTAAAAAACATGTAAAGAGAGACAGAGAGAAAAAGAGAAAAAAGGTTTGGCCAGAGATTTGGGAGTAGAATGCCAGAGAGAAGAGGAAAAAGTCTTCGTCTGTTGGTCTTGCTTGGCCGAGGCTGGAAGTTTTCTTTTAATTAAAACAAATAGTGAGTGGGCGGGGTCCGCGGGGGCCGAGGGAAGAGGCAGTCTGCGGAGAGGGATACTTTAATCCTGCTGTGGCACGACAGGCTACATCATGCACACAGAGACGGACAGAGGTGTGTGTTCACAGACACACAAATACATACAATTTGTGCATGAATATTTACATTGGGTTACTGGCTGGCACTTAATTTATGATGGTGTCTGAGAGGAGAGTAAGCTTAAGTAAGCTACTACTTCATTAACTAGAAGGACGTGACAGGCAGTCTGAAGGCTTTGTTTTGTCTCTACATCAACTCTTCTGTAGTGCAACAGTTTATCAATGTTATCACTCACACAACCATTTGTTCACACACTGTTGCAATCGCACGGCAAAAAGTCAGAACTCAATTTATGTTCCAACAACATAAAAGGGGAAAAAAAGGCAAGGCCCTGTAAAAGTAGCCAGATGATGTTGACCGATCAAATTGGTGCAAGCACACATTCCTGAATGGCGTAGCTCTACTGTTTACATCAGGATTGTGAAGCAGCACGCCCACGCCAATACAGCCCCTTGGGTTTCTTTAAATGCAGAAATTCGATTGTGGCTGTCGAGGGAGACAGCAGCAACTTATTACTTCCATCCCAGCATTTTCCCAGCTAGTCTAGGGACCCAAATCGTCAATCTTTCAGCTGAAACTTACTTCTCCAACCTACAGCCGCCAACTTCTCACCATAACCCCAGCCAGTCCCGGCTCAGCCCACACTAACCCAGCTCCCCGTCAGAGCAGGGTCAGGGGTTCTCTGGGGTTTTCGTGGGGTTCACCTCAGAGTAGGGTTGGATGGGGGCAGCCTGTCAGCTTGATTGACAGCTGGGCCTCACGCTTATAAACTTTAATGGCTCTTGTCAGGGTACTCCAGGGGCCCCTACCTGGCAGGTATGGCAAACACACACACATGCACACACACACGCGCAAACATACATATGCACTATATACAAGCACACATTTGTCTACCACATCAACCATAGCAACATTACTGTTTATTTTAGTTTGTGGTCCTGGCCGTGCCTGGACTTCAGCATCTTCATGCCATCAGCAGCCCATGAGAGACAGGGAGAGAAAAATACCCTTTAAAAGGTGGTTTTCTGTGACCATGTGGACTGATTTCTGAGGTCTATTTCTCTGTGTGACACAGCCATCCAACGCACTTGGTCCTCGCCAGCAGAACTGAGACACCATGGAAATCCATGAGCCGAGAGCGAGGAATGTGCCCCGGTAAAAACATTCCTGAGGGAGGCTGAAACCAAAACAGTGGAAAGAGGAGGAAATCCACTTGTTCAGCAAAAGAAAAGCGCACAAGGCATCCATTGTTTACTGTTGTGGCCATGTGCATATGTTGGCGGCCACTAAAGCCGGTTGATTATGTTATGCTAACTGAACAAGGTAATGATGTGCATTGTGCAAAACAGGTGACCTTTTCGGAAAGGGGTGTAGGTTTGCCTTGTAGTTGTGGGGGTGGTGGGGAATAGTCGGGCCCAAGGGGGGACAGGTGAAGTGGAGCGTCTTACTGTAACTGGAGTGTAAACACACCGAATAACCTCATTGACAGCTGGTAACAATTAGCATATTAGCCTGTTGTTTATCAAATAATTGCTAACAACCGTGGTTTCGAACTGGGCCAACATCTGTTTGCGAGCAATCACCAATTAGTCCCGAGTTCAGAGTTGACTGGTGCAGTCGCCAATGCATCATTCATGAGCTATTTAACTGAAAAGACTTCACGATTACGCACTACAGTGGTGGGGGTGAGTAAAATAGCCTGTAAAGTCCATTCAGCAATTTTCATCCCTCTCTTTCCCAGCTAATTTGAGCTGCTTTCAAAGGAAACCTAATGCTCATTATGGCAAAGCTTGTCTTAACCTGCCAATAAAAGCGCAGATATATTTCTCACACGAGCACGCAGTAAAACACTGGAAATACAAGCTACACAGGAGGTGAAGAGGATATAAGGAACACCTTGGGCATGTTTTGGCTCCAGTGCTCAGGCTGGCAAAATCTGACTTTTCATACTGCAACAAAACAAAGCGACTAGTTATATTATTATATATGTGTTCATCATTCATTTACATTGATGCATAGAGTACATGCTTTTTTAGCATCATATTAATTCATTCATTCTAGTTATTAATCTCTTTTGTATGTCAGCACACATCAGACATCGTCACCATATAGTCCTATAGTTAACCCCATGTGGTTTAAGTTACAGTCTGTGCTATAGAGAGATATGGTGACGTATTGGTTTCTGGACACTTCCAGACAATACAGACCCTCAGGCAGTTTGAAGCTTCATAAACAAAAGCACAGCTGACCAGCACATCCAGCTGTGGTCCCATGCCTGAGCCTACTCATTCGCTCCATTCACACTCAGCCAACACACACATGCACACACTAAAATATCCTCTAGAAATAACCCACTCAGTGGACACAGTCAAAGTCCTACATGAATCTGACCGTTGGTCACTTGTTGTCCAGAGTTGCCTTGTTTTTAAACCCGGTCGGTTGGGCTACGGTTGCCATTTTGGTCTTCAATTTAATTTAGTCTTTTGTTTTCTTCTTCCGATTCCATTTCCGATCTGAGGCCATTGCCAGACTTTGTAAGCAAATCAGGGAAAAAAATACAAAAAAACCCCGCCAGGCCTTTTATCTCTCCCTCTGGCTCAATTCCTCACTGACGTTTTCCAGTTACATTCCAAGTCCATTACAGAGACCTTCGCTGAGATTATGATAAAAACACTTGCTTCCTGCTATTTTGATCTGATCAGGGACATTTTAGCCTCTTTTTTTTCTTTGCTATTAGTTATCAAAGCTCCACACATCTGAATGATCTGCCTTTGTTCAAACAGCTGACATCACTTGCTGCCAAGGAGCCAACTGGTCCAAATCATGAGAAATCTAGGTCTATACTTAGCAAGTCAACAACATCTACATCTGTACTGTTCATTGCTTTATCAGAGCCATCTTCTGTTAATGAGGCATCCTGTACAACTGTTAGGCTGACACATGTTTAGGTTTCAAGATTTCACCCAGTAAACTGACTGATGATGATGATTCTCAAGAAATTTGCTTCAGACCATGACTGATGTTTAATGTGAATCCACAAAATACCAGATAATACATATCACCAGGAGTCAGTGACAATACCTGACACTGTCTTTTGGACAATATTCCATCTACAACTCTCGTCTCTCAATTTTCCGAAAACCTGCATATGATTAAAATTCATTCCATACCTCTCCAGACTTCGAAGAGATCATAGGTAACGCACTCTGCACAGCTGCTTTATAACAATACTACTTCAAATGATTACTCCATTTCCCTTTATTATCTGATCCCTGGGTTCAGGCTGACCCTGCTGGAAGACGTGTGAGGGTAACCATTTTCAGATGTGTACCAGTGATGGGCCCCCGGGTGTTCGGGTGAGAGGGGTGTCCTGCAGGGCTGAGGCAATTGACGCTCCCTGCCTCCTGCCTATTTTCGAATTTTCAGCTCACTATGGCACCCATCCAGTGACCTCCTCCAAACCCCTGCTGAGGCCGGTGCTCTGCAGGCTGCTGAAACCTAAGAAGCAAACCCCCTGATCCAATTCATTATTTTTGCGGCAGGGCAGTGTTATGAGTAACGAGAGCGTCCTTCAAACTGGAAGTCCTGAGTACAAACCTCCGTGACAGCAAAAAGCATCCGCCCTGCTGAAGTGTCCTTGAATTCCTGAATCCTTACCAGCTGTAATGGCAATGTTACTCTGTGTGACTTTGAGTCATTGGTGGGCACAGTGCAGGTAAACAGAGCAAAGTTATTAGATTAAGTCTCTAGTTTGGGCATTTCCCCTCTCATGCAAACATTGCCCCAGCAGAGCTGTTAATTTCTTTGACAGGCTTGGCACGTAGCTATGTTTTCCACTTAAGAGTAAGCATTCAAGGGTTAATAACAGTGCCGGCAAGTTCTGCAGTGCTTTAACTAAGCCCTAGCCTATCTAGTGGCATTTGAAACCTCCTGCATGGTTCATCTGTCTGCGTTGGTCGGTGTCTTCATGTTCCACAAGACTGTGGACTGGTCGGTCGCAGTGACCAAGTTTTATTGATGTGATCCTGTGTTATTGTTCTGTTTGTTTTGCCCTGACTCCAAGACCCACATGGAACAAGGCCATGTGGTTTTTTACGATTCCAAGAATTCATTTATAGCTCAAGCTGTCTGCAAGGCTGGAACAGGAGATATCGGGATGCACAGATACCACCTTCCATAAGGCAGCTACAGATTTAGAGCTAAACACTCAAGTTTTATTCATACAGGCTTAGTCTGATTTGATGTCAAGACTGAAATATAATTAGTTTTGTCCACTGGATACATTCAACTGACCACAACAAGTGTTTCTTTCCATCTTTCGTGTGAATGCTTACTTTTGAATTTGACCTTTATGAAAATTAATGTAAAGCCATAATAAAACAAAGGCAATGTGAAGAGAAAAAAATCACCACACCAATTCAGTGTTATACTATGTTATCATGACTAGTGAACTCGTCTCAGGTACTGTGTATAGCTAATCAGAACTGTAGTACCACATGCATTAGTATTACTGTTGTAAATATCTCACTGGGCAGATGATAATGGCTTTAGCAGGTATCCCAGCCTTTCAGTGGCGACCAACACTTTTGTGCTTGTGTCCAGGCCTGCAGCAATACTTGTGTGTGGTCAGTTTTTCTGAATAAATTTAAGTTAATAGCAGATCTTCAGTCTTGTGATTCTCAGAGATGGTCAGAGATAAAATAGACTGTGAGCAAAACAGGTCACTGGGGGACTTTAGAGAGACTCTCTGATTCGAGGCATGAACTACAAGCTGGCTTGAGCTGGAGCCTGGCCATACACAAGGAGACAAGTGTGCTTGTGCTCAGTGTGCACAATCCTTCTACACAAACAAACAGAGCCGCCCTCTTCCCTTCCCGTAAAGCTCTGTAATCTCCATCCTGTACCACAATTCAGTAGTCCTTTAAAAATAAAAGCGCTGGGATATCTTGGATGCATAATCTAGGGGGGAGAAAATGAGACCGAGCAGCCCGTCCAAAAAAGCACTCCAGCCTCTCCATTAGCTGGAAGAAAAGTGTGGGCGGCTTTGAGGAGTTGCTATTCTGTTGTGTGCCATGAATCACAGAGCGCCGATGTTTGTTCAGTTCGACAGCCCAACCTACACACTCCCACAATTAACCTTCTGCCTGGAAATCCTCTCCCTCTGACGTGTGTGTGTGTGTCTGTCTGTGTGTAATGCACACGGGCGCATGCATATACGTGTGTGTGGTGGTGACTTTCCCAGTGGTAGAAAAAACATAAGAACACAGAGAGAGGATGGTTTTGCCTTAGAGTACTGTCGTCAGAGGAATATATAAGTCTGGTATTTTTAACTACACATATTGATTTAAAGTGCAATCAAATCATTATTATTCACTTTTAAGGTTTAAGGTTAAAGTGAGTCTTAGCATCCTTGCTTTAGTGTTTGCTCGCCACAAAATGTGTTTTGTCAACACTAATGTGAGTCATCCAGTCAGGGGACAACAAAATCTCAAAGCTGCCTGAGATATGAATATTTAAGGCAGGGGGCGGAGCGGGTTGATTCTCAAATTCAGGCTAAATTACTTTCTTCCGGAAATGAAGCCAGGAAGAAAAAAATTCAGACCAAGTTGAGTGCAACTACATTCTGGAAATTTCACGCTGACAACACAAATAAACCAGATGCTCTTCATCTGCTCTAAGTCATGCCTGTTTCTTTCAATGCAATTAAACATAAATACTACACTAATAACTAAGCTAATGAGGCTGTTCATAAAGCCCATTCATTCATTAATTAGAACAGACATCTGAATTAACATACTTGGATTTGCGTGCCAAACTGCGAGCAACTTTGTACAATAAATAGAGTGAACACTAAGGAAAATTAAAATGAAGTAATATTTCAATTCATGTGGCTCACATCGTAAGCCTTATTCTCACAACAGTCATAGATTCAGTCCACAATGCCAAATGTTTTCATTGAACTTAGTGCCTTGCTCAAGGTTATTTTCATAGTAATTTATGAGGATTGCTTCTCGTCTTACCTCATTGCCAAGCAGAGCAGAGACGCAGGCTTCGGAGGCATCACATATGGCTGTGAGGTCGTGACCCCCCTCCAGGGCAAGCACCAACCGACCGCCTGCCAGACCCATCAGCTGCCTGGTCAGGTAGCCAAAGCCTGGACACACAGGAAATGACAGCAGAGAGAAGGCACAGAAAGAGAGAAAAAGAATGAGATGGGGGAGCACTGCTGCTCAAGCTCCAACTTCCTTTTTGGATATTGATCAAAGAGAAAAGGGAGAAAGAGGGGTTTGAGAATGGATGAAGGAAGGGGTGACTGCATCGGACGGAGGAAGAGAGAGAGGGAGAGTGCACTGTGGATTTACTGGGGGCCAAAAAACAAGCCATAATATGAGCCAGGTTTAATTTCAATAAATGCAGCTTTGCATTTAGGCTTGGTCGCAGGCTTTGATCTTTTCCTTTCAAGACGAAGGGAGTTTTAATACATGCATTCAGCCATACTTTCTTCTCCCTAAAATTCTACCCGTATCCCCCTTCCTACAATCCTCTCTAAACCACCCCCTTCACAACCAGGACCCCTGCTCTTATTTGAGATCTGCAGGATGGTTTTAGAAAAGCTCTTTGCTGGCACGCCAACGTCTTGATCTGAATACACAAGTCAGAGGCACAAAATAAACGCAGAGGCGTCTGTTTGTGCGACCGTGTGTATGTCTGTCATTCTTTCCTATCAGAAATGGTGTTGCATTGCACAGGCAGACATAGGCAAGTGTGTGGAGGACTAACAGTGTGTACATTATAAGTTCTTCACATTTTTTTAATCAATGGCTTAGAAAAAGTAAGTAAAAAAAACTTGAGCAGCTGTGGTCAGCACTTACATTTGGCTGTCAGTTTGTATCCTCCCAGGGGTGGAGCATGTCCGTCTACCGCATCAAAGCCTGAAGATACCAGAACCACGTCTGGGGCAAACTCGTTGGCAATGGGCATAACCACCGTCCTAGAGTTACAAACATGAAAAACAATAACATCAACAAAATAATGTATTTATGGTGGAGGCTGCATAAGAGAGGCAGGAATATTTTCTCAAGTCATATAACCCTCTGCATAAATGCATTTAAAGCCAGAGAGCTGCGACAATTAAGATTCACTGTCTCAAAAACAGTGATCCACATCACTGACAGATAATATTGCAGCTGTAAATGCAACATCTATTTAATGAGCGGGCTGAATGATTGGGGTATAAGCAAACATATGCTGCTCCAAAAAACTGAACCCGCTCCACAGTAAGAACTAAACCACCGAGTGTGTAGAGATACAAGAGGGTTACCAAAATACCATGTGAACATGAAGAAGCTGCAAAAAAAACCTAAATGCAAGGTAAACTCTGTCACCTCTCATGGCTTAGACAGGATTGCTATTCAAAAATGTAAATGGAGAATTGCCTTAAGTATGCTTACTGTCCTTCTGATGAGGAATGTGGTATAGGGTGTAAACTGGAGATGCTCCATGTCAGTTTTGCTGTATATCAGTTGCTGTGTTTTTCCAATTCTTTTATGGCTTTTCGTTGCCTTTCATGGTTTTCAAAGCAAACATCCCTCTAATGAGTTTGTATGTACAGTGCGTGTGTGGCAAGGAAAATGACCACATACGGTTTTTGAAGTGGAAAGTTTGGAAATTTGGAGGCAGCACTACACTATAACATCCTTAAGTAAAAAGGAGAAACGGAAGGACAGATATAATTGCATGTGTGTTAAGTATGTAGGATAATTCTAACACTGGATGGGTGTGGTGAATGAGGCCTGCTTGTGTACGACCTTCATCTAACACACAGCTGGTAGGGAGGGAGTGCTTGTGTGCAATGTGTCATAGACATAAATCCAATCAACAGCAGGGTACTGTGTAATGATTCACCACAGGTTGTGGCTGGAAAATCCACTCTGGTTTATATGGTGACCCTGTTTGAAAAAAGTAACATGCAGGGTGACTGTTTCATACTAAGATAGATAGATAAGATCACATAAGATTCGAATGGTTTGAACTTCATCTTAGCTACTGTTTTAATGACAGAAATGAATATCCACCTATAAACCAGATAATTTATGCCTTGCTTAAATAAACATACAATTTAAGTATAGATTACATTAATGTAAGTTTAGTTTTCTGTTGGGGTATCTGTAAATTGCGAATGAGTCATGTATTAGTGAACTATTCTATAATACTGGGGTTGACATAATGCAGACTTGGTAGAGTTGGTATACAAGTAGGATTTGTCGTAGTAATCTGGTTTAGTATGATTTAGGATGTCTCACCTAGTTCATAAATACTTGGACTTCCCAGATGTGATTCTCTCAGATTACCTCAGGTTCTACACAGGCATTTTTGGGGGGGTCTAGGATATTTGGGCAAGCAATGTTTTGGTGAGGTCTGCGACTGACGGAGTACCACAGGGTTCCGTCATAGGTCCCCTGTACTTTGCTGACCTCAGGAACACGGTGCTGGTTTGCCGGCTGTGGGCGAGCAGCATGCCCTGAACTCCGGAGGCCGCCGTTTTTTTCCATTTCTTGTTCACCACCAAATTATAACCCTTAACTGCGCACACCACACCCCCCACCACAACACAACACTCATGCGTACACACAGCTGTCTGAGGGAGAGGCGGGAAGTAGTATTAGGAGCTTTTTGGTAGTCCCAGACAGCAAGGATACACGGAGTGCGTGCGTCACTCTGTGTTAGCGTGCATCTGGCAACGTTTCAGAGGAAGACGTCACATAAAAAGTCAAAGTTTGAGTGAGACAGATAAAGATAGAGATAAGAAGAATGTGAATGAAAGTGGCCAATGCCTGAAAAAGTGAGGAGTCTAGAAAGAAAACACTGGGCTAAGACAGAGAGAGTAATGAATGAACAGTGGATGAAAGAGGTGGAAATTATGTCAGCTTTATGGCAAATGCAGTCAAAAACACAAACTAGGTAATTATGTGAAATCAACAACAACCCTTGGTTGCTGGGAGAAGTTAATATTTTTCAGCTCCAGTTTCAGATTTTATCGCACGTGTTACAGGTTTTCTCCTTCTTTCTCTGCCCACTCACAAACTTACATATACACACAGCCTTGGCCCATTAACATTTGGGCCATAAAAGACCCCACACCAAAGGGAGTTGGCCACAGGCGCGTATGTGGGCTGACACACGGTGCAGGGGGAAACCTTCACCGCCAAAGATACTTGAACCACTGAGGGCTCCTCTGCCTCCCCCCAACCTCCAGCCTTGAACACAGACAGAGACAGCTCTGGTCACGATGGTGAAAACTGCTGGTGTCATCAGTTCCATCCCCCACCCCCTGGAATAATGTCCTGACATTTAAGGAAAATAAAAACCCACAGTAATCAATTAGCAGACTGGCATAAAGGGAAACCAGTGGTTTTAGGGAAGACTAATTGTGCGTGAATCAGAGACTATGTATGTGGAGATGAAAAAGCCTCTCTGTTAATTAAGGGAGGGGAGAGTTTACGACTGAGCTGTAAGCTACAGGACATCCTGAGCAAAGAGGTTGCGATCTAAACCACTGCTGGCCCTCTCAAGGCTCAAATCTTACTGTTAAGGGAATTACTAGGGTAAGCGTGTGGCATTAACATTTGTTTAGTACTGTTTGGTTTACTTAGCAACAGGTGTATGTGTCAAAGCATCAGCTGAGAAACACAGGGCTTGGGCTTGTGTTTGTAAGCGTGAGAGAATGTGGGAGTGTTGTGTGGATATTAAACTTCAGTAATTTAGTGGTTCCATTCATAATGTTGGGCCCAAAATGTGGTCAGAATCAAGGCTGGTGTCCAGCTCCGGCAACTCTTATCTCCTACAGCCTCACATAATCAGGGTTTTTTTTGTGAAATGTTTGTCAGTTGTCTTTCCCTTTAAGGCTGAATCAGTAATTGTTTGATGTACTTTGCTTGTAGATACCTAAACTGAAGTGAAATGAAACACAACACACCTCTCCCCGCCCACTGAACCCCGCTAACTTTCACTGTATTTTACAGACTACAAACTTCACCAGGCTAAACTTCACAATAGGCCTTTTGTCTATTTGCTCTCCTCCAAATAGGTTTTCCCCTTCTGATCCTGATGGGCCAATTCAGCTCCTGGCAAATCTCATCCACCATGATTTCAGCTGCACACAAATTGCACCTGTACTCACACAGGTTAATAAAGCAGTAGGTTTTGGCACAGTGGTAAGTCTCTGAGCTGAGGAAAACTTCCTCTCTGGGGGACTACTCATCTTTGTGTAATTACTCTGGTCCCTAATTTATCCTTTTCCATGTCTTGATTATGCCTTTTAGTGCCATGTGCTCAGGGTTTCTAACGTGGAGGGCAAAAGGCTGACATTTGGCACTGCTGGCCGAGAAAAGGCTGTAGATGAGGCCTAACAGTTTACATTTCAAAATGAATTTTAGAGAAGTGTTACTTTCTTAAATATTTTTGTAATATACAGTAGAATAAGCAATTTTGTTATTAAATATTATACAACACGATTCTATTTCTGCATATATAAATAAACCACTTAATTAAGAATTAGCATCTTTACGTATATGAGGTTGAGTTTCTGTAGCTATTATTTTCATAAGCATAATTTTCAAGTTTTTAATTATAATAAAATAATAAAATGCCAGAGGGCCTCCAAGCCATAAGCTATTTGATCTAATCCATCTTTAAAGGGTCAGGTTTAATACATTTAATAAGGAAATAAAGAATCTGTCCTTTAGAGGGAGCAGTGCTCCTCAAAGTCATGAAAGGGTTAAACTGCACAGCTTCAAGGCTTTCCCCCTCCGTTCATAAAAAAAGTAGAGGAAAGCGGGAGAGGAGAGAGAGAATAAGAGAGCGAAAAACTCACACACGCACACTTACACTTCAAAGCCCTGTCATCTGGCGCTGTGGAAAGCTGGTTTGAATTAAGTTTAATTCTCCTCCTCTCTCGTCTTTCCAAGTTCATGGCAGAGGAGGGAGTGAAAGAAAGAGGAGGAGAGAGAGAGAGAGAGAAAGAGAGAGAGGGGGTGCTTCTGGTTTTCATTAGGGCCAATTTTCTTATCTTTTTTCTCTATGCTTTCTGGAGGCTCAGACTTGATCCCCTGCAAATGCAACGTGGCACAGGCCAGTGGAGGAATGGGAAGGTGCCGGCTGCGAGGCACGCATCCCCTCCTGAGGACAGAGTGGGAGGAAGGAGAGGACCAAGACACACAGATAAACCACGAGACTGGGAGAGGGGTTGTGGAAATCAGGTGTCCATGCCCATGTATCTGTCTACATGTGGTTGTAAATATGTAAAAGCACATTGATGTAAAAGCTGCATCTGATTCTCTGTGTTATTCATGAACCTTCATGTGAGCTTAAGGCAGGGTACTCTGCATGTCTATAAGCTTGTGTACTGAATGTGCACTGTGACAGAATCTGTAACTGCGCCACTTTGTGTGTACAAGCGTATAGTTTGTAGTGTGTGTGTGTGTGTGTATGTGCAGACACATTTGTGTGTGGAGATCTATGAGCTGTGAGACAGTTTTGCTGCTGTCCTCTGGGGCCTATGAATTGTCCAAAACTGCTGCAGCCTTGGGGGATTGATGGTGCCTGGGTCTGAGGTGATACACACCCAAACTGTTTTTCTCTTTCACTTTATATCTTTGGACCCCTTCCATAATGCAAAGAGGGCCATTTAATAACCTGCAATTTCACAAACACAACGTACAAACAGAGTACAAGCCTCATCCACATGCGTCTTCACTCACATGGGTGCACATGCTCCCGAACACACAGTAGTTTAGTAGTAGAACAGTAGTTCCAGTATTTTAACAGTTCAATGTTAACTAAAGCACAGCGTGTTACTGATTAACTTAAATACACACAATTCGGCTCAGATACGGATGAAAAATCTGAAAAAACTATGCAGTTGTTTATGGAAGTGCAAGACTAAATTGTTGAAGAATGACTTTATACAAGTACATTTTTTTATTATTAACAAGTGTACAACTGTTAATGATAATAGTGTTAATAATAAACTATAACACTGCAGTACCGAGACTACTACACTGTTTTAATTACAATATAATTATAAACAGATAAAAACAATAAAAAAATGTCTACATCCAAGCAATTTTTCCTCGAAAATTTTAACCAGCACTACAACCAACAAAGTGTTGCAGAAGACTGAATCGTCAAATTAAAGAAAGGTGTTTTTCCATTCCGATGTTTTCAGTCTTTCAGTCATACAGTACCATGAAGTAGCCGGGCTTAGCTTTAAACAGCTGGATGAGCCTGATTTTAGCCTTTTCCACTTAAAATTAACAGGCCATCTTTTGTTTTGTTTTTTTAAAATCAGTTTCAATGGTGAAAGTTATCATTTGTCTTACTGCTTACTGATATTTCATTTATGTGAATCTGCACAAACAGAAGATATACTATACCATATTGTGTGTGAGGCATACTGAACTGGCCTCAGTGATGGATGATAAATAACATCTGTAGAATGTTATACATAGTGTGTTAGGAGGTTGTCAACAGTGCTCATACACACAAGGACACAAAAAGGAGGAGGTGAGGAGGAGAGAAAAGAATAAAGACTAAAAGAATGAGAGCACACAGGGGTCTGGGGTGCATTAACAGGCTTAGGTGTGTTTCCGGGGGCTTGCGTGTCAAACGCTGCAAGACAGTGGCCCGTTGGTTTGATCGGTTTGGCTCAAGCCGCATGGAGACACGGTCGCAAACATGGGTTCATCTTCAAAGAGTCCTGGAACCAATCCAGACCTGCTCCTTACCAGCTGTATGCATCAGAAATGTGTACGAGACATGTACATGTCTGAGCTGCCTGTACACCTGGAGGCCTTTTAAGCTGTGTCTGTGTGTGTGCGTGTGTGTGTGTGTGTGTGTGTGTGTGTGTGTGTGTGTGTGTGGCTATAAATAGACCCAGAAAGTGGACCTAATAGAAATCAGGTTTGGCATGAAGAAGCACTCCCTACCCACTTAACAGCACCTAATAGATCATTTACACTGTGTATGGACAGATTTCCCTCCAGGACACTTAGACGGAAGACATTTAGCATCACTGGGACCTAAATCTACAGTGAGACCATCCAATCAAAAGTCCTTCCCACAGTAGTGGTTTATTGTCTTACCTAAATGCAGCCAGGTACTCTGCATCACCCATGGGAGGTTCCAGTCCCCCAGTGAAGGCCATGTTCACATTGAAGCCGACACCTGCTCCAGAGCCCACCTAAAACACATACACATACACACGCATACAAACAGATAAGCATGACTCGGTTACCCTGTCTGCATAAATTCAGACAAACAGGTGTGCAGGCGGGCGAGGAGACAGACCCACCTCATCAGGTGCTCCACTGCCAGGGAAGAAGTTTCCATCATCATAGCGATGCAGTGACAGGTAGAGGACACTGGGGTCTGTGTAGAAGGCCTGCTGGGTTCCATTACCATGGTGAACATCCTGGAAAGAGTAAAATAGGACAGGTTAGAGCATAATCTTACACAGAATGAGGCAAAGGGAATGACTGAAATCAGATTATTCTCAGTATAAATAGCCTTAGATTCTTATGGTTCAAACATTTTACTGAACACTAAAAGCAGAAGGTGGGTGGAC
>JAOXYL010000052.1:19472162-19488246 GCA_028564955.1 Terapon puta
CACACACACACACACACGCACACACACACACAGGCACGCAGAGGCAAACACGCACACACAGGAACACACAGAGGAGCACACAAAATGACACACACACACTTGGCTGGCATATTGCCCAGGGAACAGTCCATTGACGTCAGAGAGCAGGCTCTTGCCTCATCCCGGTCCCTCTTCTCCAAACAAACTCAAAACACTCATCCACTCCCGCTGCACTGATTCTCACTCTTCCTTTCTCTCTTGTTTTGATCCCTTTCTCTCCCTCCAACCCTCCTTTCTAACAGAGGAAATAGTTGCTGGGATATGAACCATGAGGGGGACAGACACTGCATAAACCTGTTGAATCAGTGGGAAGACGGCGGGAGCGGGCAGGGTTGGAGAAGGGAAGGTGACTGTATACACAAACACTTGACACTAGTTGACTCTTGTTACTATCTGTCTCTCTCTCTCACACCTCAGCAGCAATATTGTGTAAGTGAGTATGCCACAGTATTGCCTTAGCTGTCTCAGGTAATTAATGGCAGCCAGAAGGCGCCGACTGGAACCGTTTCAAGATTCTTTCGTTCCTTCCTTTGCTGCCAACATGTCCGACTGTTAAAGCCAAATTTTAAGTTAGCAGGAAAGGCCCCTTTTCATTGCTGACTTGACTGAAAAATATGAAGGAGGAAAAGAAGGAAGGCCGTGGATGATTCATGTTTTACAAAGTGGTGAGTGTCCAGTGGTAAAAAGGGCAGATTAATGAAAGCAAACACACCGTACACCACTGGGACATTTGCAGAGGTAGCTGCACTCAGACACACGGCGAGCATCAAACGTAATGGCAACCATGATGATCCTTATCGCGATAATAAAAACTGGTCATTAAAATCATTCTGCAGAAATATAAAGCATTGCATTTCCTCATGTTAAAGAGAAAGTGTACTATTTCTCCGAATCTGGCTTTATTATAAAGGAATTAATAGCATTTCTGGGGGGTGCTTCTACATTTTCTTTTGTGCTATGTTGTTCAAGTGCTGAAAAAAATACACAAAACAAACGCAATGAGTAGCTAGGGATATGTAATTTATTTATATTAGATTTTGTGAGAATAGGACCACTGGGTATACAACTGTGGAGCTGTATGATCCTATTAGAAAGACATACAATGCATTAAAAATGTCATCTGCAGCTGTCAGCCTGCTTTACAGCTGTTGGTGATTTTACCTTTAGTGCGACCATAAATAACTGCGTTCATCTGAGTGGGTGTGTTATGGTGCCGATACTGGTGACTGTGCATCATCTGTGCCACTGTTACACAACTCCCTTGCTTAAGCTTAGTCTTGCTTAATCAGATTCATGTAGTAATAGAAAGGTTTGGATGCTGACAAACAGCCGAACGGCTGAACAGATTGTACTGCAAAACTTACCTCGGGGAATATGATTTGTCATGGTGTTTTCTGGTGGCATGCTCTTGGTGCGAGCTGAAAGTTGTTGCATAACTTCTGGCTGACACTTTAAGTGAGTTCCTTTTGTGTTTGAGGTGATTATTTGAGCTTCGCACTTGAAATAACACCTGCTTCCTTTGAAGCAACAGGGTTACGTACTGATCCAAAATAAATGGCAGTAATAGTGAGCAAACTATTCAAACAACCCAAAGTGGATTTATACAGCAGAGCTTATGGCAAACCAACATCTGGAATATGGGAGCAAAAGTAACACAAATAATCTATTTGTGTTACTTTTGTTGATACAACAGGTTATTCTTAACTGCTTGTAAAGTTAAGGGAAAGCATAGAGAGTAATATAAATTGTGGCAACATGTTTTATACTTGTTCCATATCTTTATAGTCACAGGGGTAATGAGATAATCAGTTCTAGTGTTGCTCTGTTGTAAACTCAAACACTGTGTGTGGATTCTTGGTAATCGAACAGAAACTTGGAACGTGAGCTGCTTCAACAGATTTGAGAGATTATAGTGGCGGTGTGGGTCTGTACGTGTGCATTGCATTTTTAGATATGATAAACCTTTGATTTGTTTGGATCATATATCAACATGAGTGTTTCAGATGGGACAAAGTATTTCTCCTTGTTTGTTGTGAACACATCTTTTGCCCATTTGATATTGGCCTTCCTGTCACTTTCCGCTCAATACTTTCTGTGCACGAAAACCTTGTGTTGGACTGTACTTTTTTCTTTCTTTAAATTCAACTTAACAAACAGAGAGGAAACAAAAATTCTTGCAATTCATAAACCAACAAAACTCTGTTTGAAGATCTCTGCATTAGTCGCTGTAGATTTATTTGTGCTGTGCATTGATGTATAAACTGGCCATCATCCAACTGGAAAGCCTGCCATAAATGTCTTAATTAACATGGATCTGCGCTGAGTGGTCAGTGATTTGCTACACACTGAATGAGGGAGGGAATCCTGTTTCACACATGCACAATCAATTAAAAGCACAGAGCCAGAACATGCCCACAGTCATTACAGGTGCCCTTTTTGATTTCACAAATCATCCTCAGTGATTAACAGTGTTCAGCACTGAACACGAGAACAACCACACCCACAGCCTAAAACAATACAAAATGTCATGTTACAGCAATACTGTCATTATGATTTTAGAATAATCCGCCTGCTTCAAATAGAGTTTATTCTTTTTTTAATAAGAAATGCAATGCAAGCACATTAGCAACAATACTTATTTTAAGTTCCATGGAAAAGAGCATTAACAGAAATTAATATCACATGAAAATAAGCTGGTTTTCCACCTAAGCTTGACTTAATTAGTTGAAGTCACAACAGTCTGAAATTTAGAAGAACCAACAGCCCAGCAACACAAGATAATGGAACTTAATCCTTAAGGAATTCCAACACACACGCACACGCACACACATACATGGACTCACACGAACAGAAACACTCTCCCTCTCCACAGTGACCTTACAATGCTGCAAATCCCCTCATCATCTTGTGCGCGTGCATGCACACCAACTCTCTCACACACACGCACCCTCTTCCACAATAATGCAATGAGTCACATTTCCTGTGTAACCATATATGGAGACAGCTTCCTCCAGAACACAGTTGCCAGGGCGACGGGGAGAAGTAAGGATACACGAACACAGACAAGAAAGACTAGCTAGAGAGACTTGCTGATTGCAAGCTGATTCATCCTGCTCTTGGAGCGAAGACAGGATTCACAGACATTAACCAAATCAGCGTCACGTAGATGGACAAATACTCCTACACACACATGCAAACACTTGCGCAAACAGCACATACATATAGCTGTCTGCTCCACCACAGCTGCTCAAATGGAGATATCATCAATGCACACATACACGTTAAGTTACCTTGTTGATAATGTGCTGCTGCTGCTGCTGGAACTGCTGCTTGTGTTTCTCCAGAAACTGCTGGTGCTGCTGCTGGACCACCAGCTGCTGCAAGGCCTGGGCCTGTCCGCACTGCTGCTGGGGCAGAGGGGCGGACTGGGTTCTTCCCAGGGGACGGTGGCCTCGTGCGAGTTTGGAGACGGAGGGTGACGGAAGCGGGAGGCCACCCAGCCCGACTGCAGAGAGCGGTCACAGGAGAACATCAGCATTTTTATATGAGCAGGCTTACTTCTGTTTAATTCTTGTTCTTGTTCTGTTTTTGTCATCACCCTATAAATAATATATAATAATGAATTACTACCGCTGATATATTTTTGTTATAAATTTGAGATGAAATGCTGTAAAGTTATTTCCTAGCTCCACTCTGACTCCTTTTTAGAACACTTAAATCAATCATTCAACAGAGGATTATACTGGACAGTTTGGATACATTTACTTTCGCTTTCATTTCCAAGTAATTTAAAACAATTACTGGATTTAAGTGGCCGTTGTGAAAGAAACGTCATATACATCACGAATGGGATGCCCTGTGCACTCTGTTTTATACAGCCACTGCTATTAAGTTGTTGAGTCATTGCTAATAGGTTTGCAAAATTACAAAAATGAGTCCCAGGTCATAAAAAAAAGGATTTTCCTTAAAGAGAATCTGCAGATAAGTCACAGATGAAATTAAATCTAAGAGCAGTGCTATTTAACTGTTTTTTTACGTTTCTGTTAACATTAACAGAAACTGTTAACTTAAAAAAATGCAGAAGAAATTGGTCTAATGCTGCGAGACACTGGTTTTAAAAAAGACTGGAGAAGTTTTATTCAATCCAGCAAAATGACGTTATCATTTATATACTGTTACCATACCAACAGTAATTTCAGTAAGTTTTATTATAGCATGTTAATAATAAGACCCCTGCTTGTGACTGCTTCTGAGTAAAGAAATCAAATGTTGCAGTGAATACTGACCCATTGGATTGTGGCCCTGCTCCAAGAGTACCATGTGTTGGAGAAGGGGGTTGTGACCGGCAGTGCCCCCACCAGCCCCCTCCCTGTCCAGAGCTGAAGACGCCAAGTAGGAGGGCAGGTGGGCAGCGGGCAGGAATGGGGGGGTCAGAGGAATGCCCTGCTGTAGCGCAGGCAATGCCAGACGACTCTCACCATCTTGGTGTCCCGACACCACCTACAAAGAGAGAGGGGGATTGAGACACGAGGACGGAGAAGGGAAAAGGCAGGCAAACGCACAGAGAGGCAGATGGACAGAGACAAAGAAAGGTCAAATGAGACAGAATGAGAGTGAGATGGAGAAAAGCAATTAGAGGGACGTGTAAGGCATCTTAGTGCCAAGAATCAGTGATAAGAGCTTTATTTCTCTAATGTATAAATGGAAAGATAGTTTGGACTGGCTTAAAAGGAAACAGCCCTGTGACTTTTTCTGTGTCATTAACCGACCAGACAGTGAATGAATGCATTGTATTTTCATATAAATCACTACCATTAAAGATACAATGGTACATTTAAGAGGCACATTTTGCAAACTAAACAGTGATGAGAAATGTATTGTATATTGTGTCATTATAATACTTTACTTTTTTGAGTGTACTCACAGTGCTGGCCGGGCCCGTGGCTGGCAGTCCCAGGGTGATGTTGGGCAGAGAAGGGGAGGTGTAGAGAGAAAGCTGGCTAACTGAACCTTCCCTTGCAGCCAGCCTCTGGAGCAGGGATGCCTGGTCGTAGATAACCACACAACATTACAGTGAGCACAGCAAACACATATACAGAGATGAAACACAAACACAAACACACGTACACACACTTTTAGACACCGAGTGCCCTGTTAAAACAGACAGACAGGTGGACTCATACTCATGCAGACACTGGCTGCCATGTTGGTTACCTCTCCAGGGCTCCCCGAGATGGTGACCCCATTTTCACTGGGGATGTTACTGGAGCTGTTGTTAGGGGAGCTGGGACCTGAGCCTGGTGCACTGTTGCATGCAGACTCTAAAACACAGGGACCAGAAATGAGTTTCTGAGATGAAATCTGACTCTTCCAGGGTGTATTCATACCACCAAGTAAGGATGTGAATTCATTTTTGCATCATTCATTAGTGGTCTACATCCAAGGATTCTACCATAGGATAGTTGAATCTTTTAACTTGTTTATTAAAATAAGTAAGATTCTGCACCTCTTTATTGTCATACCAAAATAAAAGCAAAGAAGAAATCCAGTGACAAGAATGCTCACCAGCCACGTCTAGGGAACGCTTCTTGGCAGAAGTGATGGGACCGTCTTTCCTTCGGAGCAGAGGGCTGCTGCGGCGCTCGGTCACCACCTTCTTTAGCCGGGAACGAAGCTTCAGGTTGGGCTCGGAGGCTGAAAAGAAAAAGAGAGGGAGCAGGGACATGATGGAAAATTCACTGAAAAGGTTGCAAAGTTTCTGTCCAGAGGAGGAAAAAAACTTTAAAAGTAATTGATACCTCCTTTCGCAGTTTTACAACAACACTACTGAAAATTAAGATGAATTTTCAGTATCCAATATGACTAAGATGGCTAAATTCTTGACATCTTAATCCCATCCCATTTAACAAATGTGTGGCCGACAACGAGGTGGATAGAGCGAAGCAATGGCAGGATTAAATATGTGATTTCCAACTGGGCCACCCATTCTAAAAATATTAATGTGTTACACCCCAAATTAGCCCCATAAATGAGAAAACGACAGATTCTGTCTGAAACTGTCGCTCTGGCACTCTTTGTGGTAGATTGCTGGGCCACACAAGTGGGAGCTTGTTCGCGGGCATGTAGTGGGGCTAATGAGCTCGTCCCTATAGGCCACACTGTATGTGTTGGCCGACAGATCCGGGAGCTGAGGTTAGCCATCATCATGTGACAGTGGGAAGCGCTGCAACAAGAGGGGAGGCAGCCAACTGGCAGCTTTCTTGACCCCATGCTTGATGATGCTGCCTCCGCGCTCTGCTAATGAACACTGCTTGTTTTCAATTATGAAAAAAATGCCTTTGCGTGTATTGGTATGGGTGAGTGTGTAGCTCGGTTCTGTATTTCTTGGGGATCTGTCTTCAACCATGCTCCCTCTCTGGATTTTGCAGTATATTGATGATGCCATGTGAGGACAGGAAGGAGTAGATGCAATAATTCAGTATACTGAGGATGTCTTGTCAGGTCAGCGATGGGGCCTGACCTTTTCAGGACCTTCATGCTTTGGTATTTCTCTGCCAGACTACCCCGAAACACAGGCAGCTTCATTCTCTTCCTGCAATGGCTTCCTTCCACTTAATTAGTTGAAGCTGGACGGTTGACCAACGGTTGACCCTATGCTCATCCAGTGACCTCGTATCAAACACACCACGCTATGTTCATTAGCGTCAGAGAAGGAGCTGGGACTTTGTGGTACAGCCAAGTGGAAGAAATCAATTCTTCTTTGTGCACTGTAGCGATTTATTGTGAAAGGACTTATTCAGGGTCCTTGCTTCCTGTGGCCTTGAAAGCTAATCAAGGTAGGAGGTACACAAAGTTTTAATGTACTTCAGAGAGGTGCAAGCACTCATTATACCTCCCAGTCAGTGGGGATGAGATGACCTATTGTGAATCTATAGCGTCTAAGTACTTTTTCAAATGCACTTTCAATTTTAAGGGGAACATGCTGCTGAACTTATCAAACTCAATTATTTAAAAAAGAGCTTCTTCTAAGTGGACGGCACTCATCCAAAGTCTTTGTTAAGAGAGATGGGATGGGTCAGGATAAGATGCTGTGCATTAGATGAACTGGAGGAGACAGCAGGAAAAGGAAAGGTTATGAGAGGACTGTAGTGCACTCAAGTTCATTTTTAGTCTATTGCACAGAATATTCCAGTGATTTGAAATTTTATTATTCAATTATTATCAAAAAATGAAAGAAAATAAAAATCTGATTTTCTGTATTTGTTGTGATGTGAACAAAAAGCAGTTTGTGTTACTTTAATTAATGCAGGCACATTACATGAATGCTTTGCTGATGAGGTTTGTAGTAAGTGCTTTGAACATCCCTAGATGATAAACCCTGTCGTTTGGTAAATGAGAAGAAGACTAAATGAACCAGAATGAGGAGAATGTGACTGAAACTTGATCACATCCTAACAAAGCTTATTCCAGCTCTAACGTGACCTGTGGCGTCGGAACCGCCACCATCAAAAGTGGGCACTTAATCACGAACCAACGTCTGACATGTCCTGTTTGTTATGCTTTCAAAACGTTAACCAGGTGCCACAGGAAACATTAGCAGCCTCCACTGTGAAGATTTACTGACAGTGGGCTGCAAAGGTGACAGGAACTGTGGATAGGCTGGTGGGGAGCCAGCAGAGGAGAAACAAGGCACACAAAGACGGTGAAAAGGGGGGGTGGGTGGTCAAGGTTGCGTCTGTTCGTCCTGCATCATTAAGAAATGGACAGCTAAAAAGACAAGTGGAGAGAAAGAGAGAGAGAGAAAGAGAGGCTGGATGGAAGGTTAGGGGGAGGTTTGGAGAACAGGAGAGGAGAAAGGAGGGTGAGGTCGGGTGTGTGTTTGTTGGGCACTGGTCGCCACGGGGGCGTTAACCTCAGGACGCAGTGACTTTGAAGGGTGTTACTGCCGACTGGGCAAAAGCACACCAGTGTGCACATGTGCGAACACACTCGCTGCAGAGGGCCCAGACTGGTTTTACTGCTGATGCCGGCATTTCTCTGCAGCCCTTCCTCCTTCCTTCACCTCCATCCACCCCCCTCCTCTCTCTCCCTTCCTCTAAATCCCCACTTCTGTCTTTCCCCTGGCATAAACTTCCTCTAACCCTTCATTGAGCCTTTTTTTTTTTTTTTTTTTTTTTTGCACGCCAGAAGCAACCACTGGAAAAGGTGCCTCGTGCCACTTTGTTACATGGGACGTTTGCTGTCCTGCTTTCCGACGTCGCAGCCCTTCCTGGCACATATTGACTTTTACGACTTCACATCCTCTCTTGTCAGGCAACTGCATGTCTTCTTCTCTTGGGACATTGATTATTGAGGTAGAAAATTACCTGGCTTAAACAACCCGCAGTCCTGGCATTATAAAGACATTAAAAAGAAAAAAAATAGGAAGAAATTTCCACAGTAGCCACGGGTGGCCAAATTGTTTTTTGAAGAGAGGAAATCAAACAAGACACACAAGGCCCCTAAGTCCAAGGTAGTATAAGTCTATATTCATTTTATACACAGTCTATTACACAAAAAGGAGACAATGGTTTAGTGTTTATCTTGAGTGTGCTTTGGCTCAATGTTATCTCCTATCAGTGTTTCTCAAGACAAAAATAACTTTCAAGGTCTCTCTCCGATTCCCTCTCACACTTCAAGATAGCCACTAAAAACGGTATAAAACCCAGTAAAGTCCCTATCGCTTCCCATCTGATGACATATCAATACCAGATTAAACGTGTCTGTAAGTGGTGCTTAATATTTCAGCAGGGAGTGGAGGAGGAAACTGGTTCTCTCGTACAAAACATATTGATCAGCTGCTCATCTGTTTTGACAGACGGGAGTCCCGAGCTGCAGGAGTCGTGCTTGGGGGAAGCCGTGCTGCTCTTCAAAGGAAGGGCATAGAGGGAGGGAGATTTATAGAAATCAATAGAGCAGTTTGCCGAAACTCATCAACGCAGCTTCCCAGAAATATATGTTGATGATACATTAGATAGATAGGTTAGAAAGACATACTCTAGGCAGGCACACAAGATAATAGAAAGACAGATTAGTCTCAGTCACAGATCTTCTGGAGACAATAATAAACTTCCCTTCAAACTTAAAATCAAAATATATAACACTCTCTCCTGTGGCCATGTAAAGTGACGCCAAAGAGCTGACAATTTAACTCTGACTTTTACATCCAATGAGGGCTTCTTCTCTTGGTGTATCTAATCTTGGCTCATAAGAACATCGTAGTAAAAGACCATATGTTGTATTGTTCTTATATGGACACAGATACACTAGGTCAGTCACTGAACCCTGGACAGGAGTGCCAAAATGTACTGGATTACACAAAGAACACTGAATGAATGCTATACTGCAATGTGCAAGGTGGTATAGGAAACTGTGAATCTTTAAATCTGAGTGTGTGTGTGTGTGTGTGTGTGTGCGCGCGTGCGTAAGAAAAAGAGAGGGACAGTGTATGAAAGAATGGGGGAGAAAAGGGGTCAGCATGACAAGTCTGGCTCTGTCATGAAGGCCTAGCAGACTTCCTGCCGCAGCATTCAAAGTGGCTCTCTGTGTTCTCTGAGCCATTATCACAAAGCCTCTCAGACTTGGACAATGAAGCCCTGTTGGAATATACTGTGTGCCCGGCCTCGCCGCTTAACGCACATTTATAACTTACACGCATACATTACAAAAAAATGGGTCATCACAGGCAAAAACGTCATGTGCGACAGCTCCGGTCGTCAGAGCGGCGCACAACTGTGGTCACCGCTGTCACTCACTTCCCCTTGAACACAGTTCTTCTCTCTGTTTGTCTGTCTAATCTGATATATGTCAGCTCACTGTTGACACAACAATTCCTCAACAGCCGTGCCATATGTGCGCACATGTCAGTATTCCCTCTCTGCTTCTCCTCACAGCTGGCTCAAAGACAAAGCACAGAGCCCTCAAATCTAAAATAGTCCTCTTCTTGTCCACTTGTATGTTTCTACTGTAGTGCCAGTTATACTTTGTGTCAGTATCAACTGTGAAACTGTAAGTTGTGAGTGTTTCTCAGCACCACAGGCACCCCAAGAAATTCTGAATTACATCTGAGTGTCCCTGAAAGTTGAAACTTGCTATCGCAGGTCGTGTGCCAGGATAAATCATTCCTGCCTCTGGCTCGCAGCAGGTGGGCAGGAGTGCAGAGTACACAGAGTTTGGCCTCCAGCTGTGAAAGCAGGCAGCGATCCTGCCAAAGCAGCTGCTGACGTTAAGTGAACAATCACAGCTTGGCTGTACTTGACATGGACAGAGGGGCGGAGGGGTAACAGTCTGATGTATCTAAAAGGCAAGAAGTGTGTTTTTTTTATTTTTTTAATGTTCTTACTCTAACAGTTGTCAAGGGAGTTTTGTCTGTGGAGAAGTGTGTTACTCTATATCTGTGTGAATTAATTGAATAGGTGAGCACAGCCAACTGGCTTTATAAAAAATACTCACTTACAGGGATGAATAAAAGTCAGAAAGTTCTTGAATTTTTCACATGCATTCATTGAAATACCTTGAAATAAGAAAAAAAAATTATGACTATCTAAAGATATTTCTTAGCCAGGCTGGTAACCTCTTGGAGTCTCTGCTTGTTTCCTGACATACAGTCTTGACAAACGACCCCCTTTATACATGTTGAACGTATTAGACAAACACGATACAACGTTTTAATTAGTGAGCTTTAGAGATGCTGACAGGTGCTTTTTGTGGGCAGAGCCAGGCACACAATATTTGACTGATTTAAAGTTTCAAATGTTCTAACTTAAAGTGGTTTCATTCTCAATCCACCCACCCTCATTTACATTAGAATGGTTCAAAAGACCTTTGATATCTTTGCATATCTTTTTAAGAACATTTTAGGGGCTCCTTTTAATCTCCCCGCAGCTGACTCCAGGTTCATGTGCTTGACTCCTGAAACCCAGTCAAAAAAAAATTGAATTGCTAATGCAGTGCAAAGGAAGATGAGGCTTCCCTTACAGACATGCAATTTTAGAAGGAGGAAGAATATGGATGTTAGAGAGTAGCAATAACTTAGAGAAACCTCGGCACTACTCCGTACCTGTTTTGCGGAGAGGGAAGTCGTCTTTTGAGTCGTACGTGCCCAGCATTGGGTGGTTGTACGCTGACAATGCTGTTTGTGGAGGAGAACTCTGGTCCAGAGAGCTGTGCTGGGTTTTTCTATGAGAAAAAGATGAAAAGAATATTAAATACACCAATATAACATGAAATATGTCAGATGAGACAGACGGCTCCACGCTTTCCGTGCTGGCTGTATACGTACTGAACTTTACCTTACTGATACACAAACACACAGACACAAAAGCTGTGGTGAAAAAGACAGCTCACATCTCCCTCCCAAGGTCAACACTTTAAAAGACGCAGGAGTGTGGACAACAATGTGGGTGTAATGAAGGAAGAGACAAAGTGAAAGACAGGACCGAGAATGAAAGCTGAAAGCCTTCACTGTTTGTCTTTTTTTCACCTTAAGATGGCAAAGACGCTGAAAGGTGGAGGCTGAAATGTGGGTGAAAAATGCACAAAGACAAGGATGGAGAAGGTGGATGATGCAGGGTGAAAGGAGGATGAAAGAGGGAATAAATGTATGGAAGAACTGAGGTAAGCAAACAGGTGGGAGATGAAAGAAACGAGAGAATCGGTGATGGCGGTGATAGAAAAGCATTTTCCTCACTGATGGCATACTCTTTAGATTGTTCTATCATCCCCTGTCTTGGCAGGAGTGTTTGACTGCTTAAAGCCTCTTCAAATATTTAAAGCACAGGAGAGGTGCCATTGTCTTTTCTCTGTGCCCACTTCAAACACACACACACACACACCAACACACCTCAAAGAGAGCCAGCTGTCAATCCCAGACTACACGCTTTGACAGGAAAAAAAAGCCTTGCGTCTTCAAAACTTTCTCTGTAGTTTCGCTCAGAGGCAGCAGGTACAGACTCTCAGAGACAGTAAACCCACAGACGAGGGGTTTCAGGTTTTCAAATGTTTGGAAAAGCACGATGATGAGGAACTTCTACGCAGCGCATCACTGTGGCTTTTATTGTTTGATATGTTCCCACTGTAGCAATTCTTGAGCTTAGATAAGAAAAGAAAAGCAACTGAGAGAAAACAACACCTGATTTTTTTGATTGGAAATATAAGGTTTCGTCTTTATGGAACATTTCTTGTTGTCGATCATACTTTTTTTTATTTTTTTTTATTTTAAACCAGAGCCAAATAACATTCAAGATCACTAAAAGCCAGCAAGGGACAAAAGGATCCTATCGTGTCCTTCATATGTATTTCACCATTCCCAATGCAGTACTTTATAATGCTGCGCTCATGACTTCTATAGAAAATCTGACAATGGCGCTCGCTATTAAAAGGATGCAGGAAGCATAGCGCCTGTCTATATCGCACAGACAATGACAACAACTCACACAACTCACATGTAAACTGGAATGCTCTACTGAAATTCTTAATTACAGTACAACCAGTCACATCCCCAGTCCTAAGTGGTTCTGCAGTGGCGGGCTGTGACACTCACCCATACCAAAAGCGTGGGTCGCTGGGCAGACAGTGGTTTAGGTTTCGCTGAGCCAGGGCTTTCTTCTTGTTCAGGACAAACTCCTGAAGTCGCATCTTCACCTCTGTACTGGCAACTGCACCTGACAGAGAGATACGGAGAGAAAATATGGAGCTCAGCAACCAAAGGTGTGTATGATTTTCCACATTACTCTATTTATCGCCCAATACAAAAAAGCACTTCCTCTGGTATTGCATTTCTGGAGAAGTTTGTGCCTCTGTGCCTGTGCTCTACCTCCTTCAAAATCTGTGACACTAACATGGCGATTATAACAACATCCATCCATACTTGAACAGATAATGGGTTTCTACCTACATATAGAGCGCACAATCTTGCATGAGAGTTTCACTGAAATCCCAAAGGGACAACAGCAGTGCTATGCGACTCGCCTCGAAGACACACATCATGAGTTTCTCTCAGCTCCCGGTCTCTCCTCAATTACCACCTTTATTTCGTGCTACAAACAAATTGTCTTGGGAGGGAAACGTGGAAAAAATGAGGAACCGAGTGAGGAGAGCAATAAAGGGGCCAAAAAAATGGTGTTATGAGAATACAGGAAAAACAGTGGAGGTGTGTTTCTCTAAGAATGTGACAGTGTGAGCGATAACTGGGGATGTGTCGAGCTTGAGGGAGAAAGTGGTAAATACAGTACAGTATGTGAAAATGACAGCAGCTAATATATGCTCTCTAAATCATGGTGCAGCTGGAAGTGCTGATATCCCAATATGTCCGCTTTGCCACTGAAGCAAATTGGCTTTTATGAGACTGCCTTCTATGCAATTTATTGCAGTACTTAACAAAGCTTCCTCTGTTTACAACCCAATGCTCTTTCCACAGACGTCAAACTGTAGGCTCACTTTGCCCAGCAGAGAACGGCTGAGGAAAACGACTTTACTGGCAAAAAAAATCATGGCCCTAAATGTGGGTCCACCATTAAGCATATTCGAATGGATTTATACTGACATGTGTGTTGAAAAACCACATCGTAGGCTGCCCAAAAATACCCACATCAGAGCACTTTACAGCCATAGTAACAATAATCATCCAAAAACACAATCTTGATTGACTGATTCACTCTCCTACATGAATTAACTGGGAAATTACTCTGTCGTCATACTTTTTTATGGCTAGTACCAAAGTGAGCTGTACAAATATTGAATTAACAATAAATTAAGAGAGTGAGCTTTTCATTAACATACAAATGTATAAAGCTATTTTCAAAATACAAATCATGCCATTTACCACATTTATTTATACTGTGTGTGGTGCATGTTAATGTGTATAGACAGACAGAAGAACCATTACCGCATTTTAGAGCTATTTAACAGTAAGTAGATACAAAAACTAAATAACATATTGAGTGAGTCAAATTTATGTTTATAGCAAATTTCTCCAAAGAGGCAGTCCACAGTGCTTTTATACAGTGACTCAAGTCCTTCATGCCACCTTCTATTTATGGAGAATAAAAATTACAGGAGCAAGAAAAGAAATTAGTCTGACACAGCACAAAGAAGAGCCATAAACATTTCCTCCTGCCAGAATAATTTGCAATTGTGTCAAAGCTCATTTGAGTATTTAAATCAGGACCTTTTATTTCTCAGTCCACGTGAGAGCACTTTGCAGCAGGATCAGTGTGAGTCCTGTTGATAATGGTGTAATCAGTGCTAATGTTGCTAGTGTTAAAGAGAGATATCAAAGAATCGCTATGGTTTCAGAGCCTTGGCCCTCAGTTCTGTTGGTCTATCAGACATACTGTACCTGAAACAAGGACAGTTGAACTTAATTAGCAGAGAAAACAAAGAGGGGAAAATGTATAATATTACCTAAATGTAATGTTCATTGCAGATACCCAACATGGTTTTCATTTGCTATAGATACATATACACAGATTTCCTGTGGAATGAGGGATTATTATGAATACTCATTGGCACTCTTGATTCAGGCTTTAAATGAAGTGGTTTAGATAATCTGTTGGGCTTGTTCATAACATGTCTGTTGTACCGCTTGTGTTGGAAAATCTCTGCAATTTAGTCAGCACAATGTCACCATAAAAAGACAAGACCGGCAAAGCAATATAAAGGAAGGAAAAGTGAAGGAACAATAATACATGGATTATCGGGGTACAGCGATTTGCCTGGTTTCACTTTATTGCTGCCGTTTCCCCCCCGCAGGCAAAATGACACCAGGGCCCAAGAAGATATTATAAAACTGAGGGCATGTGCGGCACTTGACCGTCCTCTCGCCTCGTCTTGATATTCTCTGTGGTAAAGGTGCGAGGTCAGGCCGTTCTGACTGCTGGGCCACAAGGACCGGTGCTGTGACAGAGGGTCTGCGGGGCCAAGTCTCTCCGACACCTGCTGTGATAATACGACACGCTGCTTCACCGCGGTTACAGCAGATGTTGGCAGCGTCCGGGACATGGAAGGGGGAATATACAGTATGTCAAACATGACAGCTTGATTTGGAGTTTGTTCGTGACGCCATCACGAAACAATGCAAAAACAGTAGAAAGTCCTCAACCTACCACAATGGTCTTTTGGCAACATATTACATTTTCACCACAAATTTCAGTTGGGGTTGTGATTTTTTTCTTGCTACAGCTGCACGTCAGCTAACGAATATAAAGCTCAGCCATTTTCTTGAAACGCTCGCTGGTGGTTGCTACTTACTCTCCTGTCCCCTCTCTTTGTTTTTGAGCTGTTGGAGTTTGTATTCCCGCTGCTGCTTCTCCAACTCCTGCTCGTGACGCTGCTGCTCCATCTTCCTCTGGTGCTCCAGCAGCTCCTGTTGGTGCTTGAGCGCCAGTAAATCCTGCTGGTGCTGGTGGAGAGAGAGAGAGAGAGAAACAGAGATAGAGAGAGAGAGAGGGACAGAGAGAGAGAGAGAGAGAGAGAGAGAGAGAGAGAGAGAGAGAAAGAGAGGTTTTGACAAGGTGCCATGGTCTGCTGTAAGGATATGAAAGTTAGCCAGTTCTAAAGGACATGACATCACTATGACAAGTCCAGTAATGAGCGCCACACTAAAAAAACTAGAGACGGAGCAGATTGGAGAACACACAGAGTTATTTTCATGCCAGACTGATCGTCCTTGTTGGCTGATTTTGTGGTCGTAGCAACACATTGTGAGGCTTTCTAGCAAAGCGAGTGCAGAGAAAAATCACACACACACACACACAACCACACACACAAGGTTTATTGGGGCCAAGGTTCCCATGGAGATGACTAAGCAGCAAAATACTGCCACCAGATTGAATTACGCCATGATACTGTGCACTTAAGTGTACACATGCACACACTACCCCCTGTCCTTCACAAGGTGCTTTTCTGCTGAGTACAGTCCTTCAGGAGCTGTGTTCAAGGAAGGACTCCCTCCTCACTCCTCATCCAAAAACTAGTATATGGAGAGGAGAGGAGAGGAGAGGAGAGG
>JAOXYL010000052.1:19497956-19510900 GCA_028564955.1 Terapon puta
CACACACACACACACACACACAGTCTTAAGATATTTAATCTGTCAACACCTGTATGGGTGTCGTATTATAGATGTTAAGAGTCTTTAAGATGAGGAAACAGAACTATTAGTCTTATTTATCTACTGTTAAGTGTCAGATTTATGTATATTTTAGACTATATGGTTTCTATTGGTCCCATTGCTGTAATTCCATTTTATGTGATGCTTTAACAGTCAAATGATAACACAGAACAGAAAAAGTGTGGTCTCTATGTTTACGTGGTGTTTAAAGAATCAGTTTACTTCACAAACCTGATGCACAGATTTTATTAAATTTTTATTTTTTGCACAAATCTCCTCATTTAATGTGTGTGTGTGTAGATGTGCGTGCGTGCAGGTGTGTTTGGGTCTGTGCGTGTTTGCAGGAGCTATTTTTGAAAGTTCAGCGCAGAATCCAGGAAGCCAAGTTTTGTTTGATCAGACAACACACCCACACACCTGGCTGCGATAAAGGTCCACGTTATCAGCTTGTTGTATGGTGTTGACGTCAAAGCCTTAGCTAAGCTTCATGCAGCCATGACACCGATAACAGCTGGTGCAATTGAGCCCAGACCACAATAGCAAACACGCACGCACACAAACGCTTTGTCCTTTTTAGAACGGGGAGAATCACCATCAGGGAGGGCAGTGACCAGACTGCAACGCTGAGCAGAGGAGCACCACACGAACTTCGTGGTAGAAATCAATGTATGGACATTAGGTTTGATGCCCAGTACCATGGTCAAAGATCAGTGGCGGTGAGCCGTCAGCTTGGCAAACAAAAATGGACAGAGCAGAGGGGCGGCTTTTGAAAATGTTTTTTGGCCATAATGCAGTATTTAAAAAAATGAAGGCGAAAAAAAAAAAAAAACTACAAAACTTGATGAAGACTGCCAGTGCATTATAAGGCATGGGGGCCTGTTCAAATGAACTGCATGTTATGCAAGCAAAAGTAACTTGTTTACAAGGACAGCGGATGGTGGAATGCATGAATGTGGTCCAGTGCAATGTACTGTACACTTTAATTTAAGTGAAAATGAAAATGTTTACCTTTAACAGAGTTTTGCTGCTTTTTACTTTCAAACAACAACAACAAACATCCATGTATCGATGCTTTAAAGTGATATTGTGTCAACATAATCCAGGTTGGTATAATGTTTTTTTTTTTTTTTTTTTTTTTAAATGGTAATTAAGTCGTGGTAAATTTTTTCAACCAGAACAGCCAATCGGGGTCTGTTCTGCTTTCCAAAAGCCAGGGAGTCTTCAGAGTTGTTCATTCTACATCTCAGGCAGTTCCTGAGTTTGTCCTGAGTTTGTTATCCCTGACAAATAACAGCCTGAGTTATATCCACGTTAAATACACATTGGTTTGTCACGCATCGATGTTCAGAACAACACAACAACGACCAGCATGCAAAACTACACAAGACGTTAGACACAAAGTGAAGTATATACAGAACCGTGTGCCAGGTGGTTGAAGCAAAGGACCTAATGAGCAGAGCATGTGCACACAATACATCAAAACAACTGCACGCGTACAAAACCTTGTGTGCAGGGTGGTGTGCGACCTAAAGATGAGGCAGTAACTGTCTCTGTGCAAGAGGGCTTGTGCAGTTATTTGCAACAGCCTGTGAGAGAACCAGACAAGGCGATAAGTGAGTATATCCGAGATAAATAGCTTGTGTAGCTATCTGCATCAGAGTCAGCGTGCGCGTGTGCATTAAATAATGCATGTGGCGTAATGATTCTGAGGCATGCTGAAATACACAGTGTGGCAGCCAGGCAGACAGGACTGATGAATAAGTAATGGATGGCGTCCGCCTCGTAATGTACACACATGTGCATGCGCACACACACACACACACACACAAACCATAACCACAAGCTGTTCATGCTCAGAAGAGGGAAAAAAAAAGATAGCAACTCTTATTTTTGTACCTTCTTGCGCTCTTGTCTTCCCCCTCCTCTCCACAGTGACAGGGGGGTGGTGGGAGGAGGGATGCTTTTTTCATCCATCTCCCCTGAGAACGCCAGACCGACTCCAAATATGTGAGATACTGTGTCGTTTATTATTGATTTGGGTTATTTATAATACACACTCTCACTCTCTCCACAACCCCCTTTTTACATCCCTCTCTCTCTCCCTCTGTGTCTCTCCTGCCCCAGTGATTAGTGTCTCTGGGAATCTCAAAACACAAACATTAAATCTGAAATTTCTATTATATTTTATTAAAATAAAACCAAGCATGCAATCAGACACTGCTCAGACTGTTGTGAATATAAGAGCCCACCCTTTCAGTACCCTCTTATGTCTTAATTTAATACTGATATAAAACACTGCTGAAGTGTAAAGAAAGTATTATTTTGTGCCAAATTCTCCTACTGCACTCTCCCTCGCATATTCTGCCACTTCTTAGTACTTAGCCAACACATGGCAACAGACTTGAGGTTAGTAAAAAATATTTTAAAAAGCTTAACAGATCAGTGAAAAGTAGAGCGTCCTGAGAGTCAGCTGTGTTATTGGTCAGTGTTTTCGGCTGCCATTGGCCTCTTCTTGCACAGCTAACAAATGCTCTCGGTTCCTTAAATATGTTAACAATGACCGCAAAAAAACAAACAAACAACCAACCAAATAAAAAAAAAACATTAAAGTACAGCTGGAGGTACCGTCAAGAGTATAGCTATAAACATGACTTGTTGTCTTTCTCTCCCTCTCTCTTCTACGCACACACTCCATTGTAGTGAAGCAGATACAGTACAGTATAACTTCCTTAGTATCAAGCTGCCGTCCCACTGTGCTGCACACTGTTTGATCATCAGTGAGGCTGTCGAATATGATGATATATACAGCACTACTGTGTACAGAAGGAGCTATCACTGTAACATTTCTGCATGAGGAGAACAAAAAGAGACCACCTCACCTTTGTGAGGGACTTCAACCAAAGGCTGAAAAAGGAGGACTGCTTTATGGCAATAATAATTTAAATGAAGGACCTTGATTTGTTGAGTACCTGATTTACTTGATTAGACTAAAAACTCATCATACAATCTGCTGCCATGTGCACTTGACGGGGATGCCGACGACTGAAATCAACAGCTGCCAGCCCGGAGATCTGAGGTTCTGGATAGCAAAAGGTGCAGGTCTTCTTCGGGATCCTCTCCCTGGGCTTTCCCTCTCACCTCCACACCCAGACCTGACAACTGGTTTAAGCTCAAGTTGACCTGTTGATCTGATCTAGGTGAGGTAACAAGCTCTACAAAAATACCCGTCGCAAGAATCAACTCGAAAGTGACGGAGACATCAAAACATCAGCGCTTCAAAGCAGCTTCTTAAAAACCAGACGGGGTGAGACAAAGAGATGTTTTGAGGTGGTGGCTGCAGTGGGGAGCTCCGTTCATTCATATTTTACACCCTCTCCTTCCGTCTCAGTGGTAATGCCTTCCCAGTCTGTGCCGAGTTTGCAGCAGACAGAGAGCCATTAGCTGTCGGCGATGCTAAACTGAACTTATGAGAGATGTCAACTTACCACACTGATCTCTGTGCACTTTAAATCACATGGGTCATGGGAATGCCCCCCTGCACTAAAGCTAGACACACAACCTCTTTATGCACTGTGCAGGCCATGGCAACCTGCCTAACATGGGCCTTCTCACTATTTCTTGATGATGTAAAGAGACAGAGGTAGCAAAGACAGTAACAGATAAAAATAGAGAACTGAAAAAAGAAAAACAATGTTGCGTTCAGGTGTAACCCAAGATAGAAAAAACATCAAGAATTCATACTGTGAGGGGGGAGAGAAGCCTATCCATGGGAAAACCCATTCTGCTTCATCCTTGTGTTGATCTGAAGATGACTAGTTTTGTGAAGGATCTTAACATTTATGTAATTTCATTCATTTAAACAATGGTCTGCATTTGATGACATGTCTATTGAAAAGCAGACAGTCTATTCTTGAACTTATTTTTTCAGTTACATAAATGCCCAAGTCTCTTCTCACAAGTTCCCCCCACTTAGAAAACTGGTAAGAGTGATTGCAGTCAGCGAACCATGGTCTATTTCTTCTCTTAAATGAGTTTGTGGTAAAAATATATCACTGATGGCCATGCTGTAGCCATTAGGGCTGTGGGCTTGGCTGTAATGAACTCCTTTTCCCGGACAGGGGAAGGCCAGCCTCTGGTCATGGTGGTGTTGTTGGCCAGAAGCTAGCAGACCCCTTGCGAGAGCATTGTGAAGGTCTGAACCCTGGAGTGGTCATCCATAATAGATGGCTTCCAGAGGACTTCTCTGGACTCGTATGGTCCTGCTAGGGCTTTTAAAAGCCTTTACAAAACACACCTCTGCATTAACAAGTGAGTTTAAGAGGAAGTGAAAGGGCAACACATGGCCCGAGTCAAATGTACATAATATCCATCTGTCGAGCTTAACATCTGAACATAAACAGACAGTGTAAATTCATATATTGTACAACTCAGGAATACAAAGCTTCAAATATCTAACAGTTGTCATTACAGAAACTATAGCATCAGATCTGTGGCACCCCGTGTTAGCTCTTATGAGAGCATGGCAGCCAAAAAAAAAACTATTCAGAGAAGTGCTTGCTCGTATTATTACCTGTTACATATACGCTGAAATGTCAAGTTAGCGAGACATCAGCCTTTAACTGCAGAAGTGGATGGTGATGAAAACCACTGACACACATCAGCAAGTCAAAATCAAGTAAGCTCAGATCCACAGCACCTGGCTTCTCTTCAGCACTTTTCACAGAGCTGCTATACTTCACCCCCCATTAGAATATGGATATTTGGACATTTTCACCAATGCAGAGCTTTCCCATAGACTTTAACTTTGGTGAAATCTGACATGCAAATACGTAGTACAGACTAATTGCAAGGAGAACAGGGGATGAAGAAATCACTTTACAGGAGCTGTGTCTGAGCTGTGTTATTTGGTGGTATCTTTAGTTACTCTAATTGGGGGGGTTCTGCAGTTGATGTGCTAACTTTTGACCCACACATTAATTACTTGTAATTACAACATCGGAAGCTTTGATCATTGGATACACAAAGACTAATTCATTGTTACATTTATGGATTTCTTATTTGTCTCCGTTTTTTGTCAGTGTGTCCTAATATACAAACACTGCAAACAGTGACAATCAATCTTGAAAGAATATGTGTTTTCTCAAACACACATTGACTAACACAACCTCGCTCTCCAGACGTCTAGGATTTGAAGGCCCGGCCTGTCAGCCAACACGGCAAAACACACCAGGCCGAATGCAAAATTCATGACATGGTAACATGGTAAAATCTTTTTCCCTCTACAGCATCCACATAAACACAAACTGTCTCCCACACAAACACACACAGTCCAACCTGCTATAGCTGTCAGGATAATGGCACTGATGCAGACAAAGTAGGTTAAGGCATTGCCTGTTCTGCTGGAAGACAAAAACAAGTCTGGCTCTGAGCACTCTGCCACACTTTCTTAGACTGTGTGTGTGTCTCCCCTTAACGGGGTTGACATGAAGGCCACAACCTGAGGCTATGTCTGTAGATATAATTAGGCACAAGTCTGTGGCCCTTTGATAACTCCAATCTTTCTCTCACGATCAAATCACCTTTACTCATATCTTTAGGTTTGCTTTAGCGTTCTGCCTTGAGAAATATTGTTCCACTACATCATATGTGCTGTGAACATCAAATTCAGCATCCATTTTTATTCCAAATGGAGGAGAATTATTTCGAAAGTGTGAGAAGAAAGAAAAACAAAAAGACGGACCCAAGGAGATGAGATGACGCAAAGTACGGGGGATTATATTTCAGTTCGAGCAAACAATTTGGACACATCCCTCGGGCAAGAGTTTGACATGGTTGTTAGTGTGTGTCTGTGAGCCTGACGGTGGCTGAGCAGAAAGGAGGCAGCTGCCCACCGACTCCTGCCCACAACAAACTGGCACCAGGCGGGGACAACCATGCCAGGTCAGGGAGTGTGAGGGGGGTGGTAGGGGGCTTTGGGGGCCCATCTGGGGAACTGGCAACGGGGCCTGAGGGTGTGTGGGCACCCTGGGGTCCATGTGTATACAAAAAAGGTTGTCTTCTATTAGGAAAAGTGGCGAGTCAAGCAGGTGCTGATCATGTCTGTCATTGTTGGGGTGTAGGAGAGAAAACCATGGCATGGTTAGTCTTTTGAATCGTAAATTACGACTACAACAGAATGGCAAGAACATGATTAGGTGATTCCTTCATAATTAATTCTTCATGCATGAGTGCTCTGTACTTACTCTTTACTTATGCTGAGATATGTCACAGCTTTTAAATGGAATATTTGACGGGTGAGTGACATTTGTTGGCAAGCCTCAAGATTTATACATTTAAATTTAGTAGTGACTAAAAATAATGTAATTTCTTGACTCACCATACACTCTAATGGGGGATAGTCTCTCTCCCTCTTTACATTTTGAGCATAAATTGCAGCTAAAGCAAAAAAAAAAACTGAGGTTAAGAGACTTTGTACAGGAAAGAATGGAGATGATAAGCAGCTGAAAATGAGGTTGTTAGTGATTCAACGGTCAGCCTGTCAAACCCTCAAAATCTTTGCATATGACATGTTTCTTTGCATTAACACAGCAGAAACACATATTTGCAATGTCAGGATTAAGGTCAAGCATTCAGTCACACACACAAACAAACACACGGCCACAGTACCTCGTGTTCCAGAGAGCAGGGAGGGAGGCAGCGGGGGTCTGGCTGACAGACAATTGTCTGCACGGTCATAGTGACCTACAGACGGGGTGTCCTCTGGAACACTCTCCATCTCTGGCTCCTCAACACAAATCCTGCCACCTTTCAACTGATTTTCCACTCTCTCCTCTTCATGTATTACATCTGTTATCTGCAAATGTACATTACATTCGCAGAAGGACCGTGAAGGGAGCGATTCAATTTGACAGTGTCATCACAGTTCGACCTTCTCAAAAGGTGTTGATTGTTAATGGATTTCTTTATAATTACAAGATAAAGATCATGATATGATCACTGTTTATGCTGCTGCCTTTGAAGCTTTGAAGCTTGGTAGTTTGGACAGGTACAAAGGAAAAAATCGTGTTAAAAAAGTGTTTGAGTAGAGGGCGTAGAATAAAATGCAGGTTTAAATAGCTCCTGTGGACATTTTAGTTCATCATGAGTAGGGCTGAACAGTGTTCAAAAATGCAGCTACAATACTGCAATTTGATATGATTCTCAGTATTGGAGAGCATCTTTTGCATTTTTGCAAGATAATTCTCATTTTCATTGAAAAACATTCAATCGATCATACATTCACACATCAATTTCAGTTTCATTCTGTTTAATTGTTCAGCCCTTAATATGATGCATTCTTTTGCCGGGACTCCAATGCCAACTTAATTTTTTTAAAAAGCATGAGGACACGGTCAAGAGGGTCAATAGCTTTTCAAAACAAACTCTGATGTAGTCATGTAGTCAAAGTGACTGTTGGTGCCAGATGGGTGATCTAAACTTTTCGGAAGCCTCTCATCAAGGATTTTTCAAGACAGTCTCTTAAATGGACATAAAACTTTTGTAAACATGCAGGAAAGTGAAGCTTTTGGGTCAAAATGCCCTGTGAGTGAGAAAGATCAGAAAAGGAACAATGGACTGGACAGTAACTCAAATGTCAATGTAACAACATTGATAGAGCATCTCTTAATGTACGACATGCTGCACCTTCAAGTGGACGGGCTATAACTGCAGGAAACCACAGCGGGTGCCATAAACTGGATGCTAAGAACAGGAAACTGAGACTACTATGGGCCCAGGCTCAAAAACTGGACAGCTCGAGAAGGGAGAACATACCATTGTCTGGTATGAAATCTTGATTTCTACTGTGACATGCAGATGTAGGGTCGGGAATCTATGGATCCATCCTGTCTTGTGTCAACAGTTAAGGCCTGGTGGTGGTGAAATGGTGTCAAGGATATATTCTTGGCATATAGTCGGCACTTTAACACTGCTAGAGCATTGTTTAAATGCCACAGCCTGTTGTTGCTAACCATGTGCATCCCTTTATGGCCACACACCATCCGTCATCTAATAGCTACTTTCAGCAGGACAACACGCCAGGTCACAAAGCACACATCATCGCCAAAGTGGCTCCACAAACATCACAATGAGTTCAGTGAACTCCAGTGCCGATCCAACAGATCTCCTTTGAGACGTGGTAAAAGGGGAGGCTGCCAGCATGAATGTGCAGCAAATACATCTAAGTATCGTGATGCAATCGATACATCTAAGTATCATGATGCTATCATGTCATCACGGATCACAGTCTCTGTGATCCATCATTACATGATAGATCACATCCAGCTCTATTCATATTAAATCAAGCGCTCTTTGCAACTTTAAAACTGCAAAGAGGAATCCTTCTCTGTAGAAAGGTGAGCCTCATAAAGTGGCCAGTGAGTGTAGAATCCATCTTAAGACACCGACTGAATATGTAAAATCAGAGGCCGAGTGAGCACAGAAATAGAAATGAGAGATGAGACTGGAGATAACTGCGACGACAGGAGGGAGGGGCGGTGATGTGTGTGAGAGAGAGAAAGAGAAAAAGAGTTTGAGAAATGGAGACACGGAGAGCGAGAATGAATTTGGCGTAGTCCAAAAATATGTTTCTCTCCACTTTCGTGATTTCCTTTCCAGAGTTTTGAAATGGTAATGAGCCGGCTGATATTTGCATAATGTGCCTTTCCTCGTGCCTCTTTTTCTACTTATCCTGGCCCTCTTCTCCGCAAATTGCTGCTCTGCTCCCATGTCGCTCTCTTTCTATTTCTTTTACCGTCTCCATCCCCCCACTCCCTCCCGCCACTCCCCCACCAACCCCACCTCCGCTGCCTACCTCCATTCATTGAATTTATTTTACCTACTCCTCCCTCTCTCTCTCCCCCTCTCTCAGGTCCTTAAGTGCTCATGGATAATTGACAACTCTAAATAAAGATGAGCTGTTCAGTCAGAAAACAGAGGCTGGCCAACAGGTCTGCCACTTCCTGTGCGAACAGCTCTTCATCCCTCTCTCTTTCTCAACTTGCCCGCTGCCTCACATTCTGCTAAGCCCTAATATCAGCACTGCGCAGACAGAAAATGGACATGTGCACAAAGCATTAAGGCTAAAAAACTAAAAAAGACAACTGTCACGTTCCTTGACAACTACCAACGGTGCACACCAGGCCCTGATGAAAGGAGCCATAACAAAGCCCTTCTGTGAGCTACTTCTGTACTACATTATCTGTCACTTCTTCTCTCACTCTACTCCTCTATTTTCCCATCCTCTTCTCCCAATTTGCCCCCCCCCCTCCTCCCCTCCTTCCTCATCACTTCTCTCACCTTCCCCTCACTCCTCCTCACTCCCTGCAGTGTCTGCGCTCTGACAGTTATGTGTGAGTGGAGCGTGGGCTGCTGCTAATTTGTGCAGAGTGGGAGAAAGCTGTTTTGGCTTGGGGAGAAAAGAGCCGAGTTTAGGATATATGGCAGGATGGACGGACGGACGTGCCGCGCACGCAAACACACGCACACACACACCAATACGCTTACCTAGTCTTTAATTTCCGCTCCCTCTCCTCACGTCACGTGCGTTCACGGATACAAACAGATGCTCAAACCCACATTTCACGTCGAAGTGTGGAAGTGACTCTGAAAGGTGCCGACTTCTGTTCCTCTTACAGTACCTCCCCTCCTGTGCACAATTTAGTCATCCTGATTAATATGCGCCCAAATCTGTCTCCATCACCCAGCCTTCCCTCATCCTCCTCCTCCACCTCTCTCTTCCTCATTTTCAAATTTTTCAAAATGAGTCATTCGCTGTGATTGACGCTCATTCTACTTTTGATACCAAACTTATCCTCCACAAAAGAAAATGCACAAATACACACTCACACACACACAGAGACTGGTGAATTTAAGGTCACCAGCTTTGTTTGCAGCTGTTGCCGATTCATTAGGTTGCGCTGTGCTGAAATGGACTTCACAGCACAAACACACACACACCCCGACACGCAAACAGGAAGTGTGACTGTTGCTCTTGGCACCCACTTAATCAATTCTAACACATCTCATGAATGTGTTAATAGAGCATTGTACTGTACTTATTCCAATAAAATGCTGTTGTCCTTTTTTGGCAGGCAGTTAAACATTTTGTTATTATTAGGGCTGTACCAAACTCTCTGCTTTTCTAGTCTAATTTGATTCAGCAGTCACTCCAATGATTTCACTGTGGAAGCACAAAGTCAGCAGTGCAGTCCAAACTAGATTGTGGAAATTTGTCTTGTAGTTTCTTAACATTTAAAAGTGCAAATGATGCTTGAAAACTGTTATGTTTAAAGCCTGCTCTTTGTCCATAGCATTGGAATTATCAGATAAAAATATATTTTGATGTTACTGACATTTAAACAACAATGGGTGGTAAGAGTGAGTGAAAGAAACTGCCTGAACTTTTAAAATGTATTAAATGTTATTTACAAGTGGGGCAGAGAAACAACTTCAGAAATGCTTAATACATAAATACAATAAGTGCTCACTGTATCATAAAAAAATATCATTCAAAAACTATAGTTACCCAACAGTGGAAAAAGGAAAAAAAGAAGAAAAAAGATCACTGACTTTAAAGAACAAGCCATGCTGTTTATGATGCAGTATTTGTCTATTTGTCTACAGTTTGGTTATGTTGGAGGAAAATGCTGTATTCTGTCTCACAGGGTCACAGGGGTGCTGGAGCCTTTCCCAGCTATTGGGCGAGAGGCAGGGGACACCCTGTCCCAGTCACAGGGTGATGACATTTAAGGACAGACAACCACTCATACTCACATTCACACCTAGGAGTAATTTAGAGTCACCAGTTAACTTAACCTACATGTTTTTGGATTGTGGGAAGAAGCTGGAGTATCCAGAGAGAACCCACACAGGCAAAGGGAGAACATGCAAACTCCTTACATTTTTCAAAAGCTAAACTCAAAATGTTCTACAAAAGCATTCATTGGTATTAAATACTTTGAATGTATGAAAAACTTCATTTACATTCATTTTCCTCATATAGTTCTGAGCCTATTCTTCATGTGTTTGCATGGGGCTGTCTGTGTGTTTATGCAGTTATGCATGTCACTGCTTCAAGCTATGAAACATGCTATTAACAGGCTAAAGCTCCTGGTCTTGGCAACCATATCTGTGACATCACTGCTGCATCAGCATTTCTTCACGCCACATGGGACAAACATACCGCCTGTGGGTTGATGACATGCTGATATGGCGTGATCAACCCACGTTCCTGTCAACAAGAGCGCGAAGTTCCAACAAAATGTCTCGTTTCACATGCACTTCCACGTACACGTGCTGGCATGTGCAGTGCAAATTCTAAAAGGAGTCAGTCACTGAATAATACATTGCCATGTCCTAAAAACAACGTGCAACGTCAGCTGGTGAAAATGATTACATACTCTGGAGTAAATGACAAGTTTCCTCATAAAAAGACACTGACAGAGTGTATTCTTGAGCCATACATTAGCCAGCTAAGGCAACCGCGATATCACCAAATCCCCTATTGAGTATTGATGTTCTGTAATCACCTGTGGTGCATAACACATCAGTAAACCCAAGAACATGACTCCATCAGTCACTTTTTGCGTCTGTTTCTGAAGGCTCTGAGTAAGGAAGCAGCAGTTAGGACTGATATAAATACCAGCCAGAAACAAGGAAAACTGATCCAATCTGTCAGAAGGTAAACTTGCTCAAAAATACAAAATGATGGGCAGCAATGCACAATAATATAATGACTGGGCAACAGTGGTGCCCCACTAATATCACATATGGGGCACCAAGGTTGTTGATTGATAAGATATAACAATGATATACTGTTCAGCCATGGTCCATCATCACGTCCTGTACACTGGAAATTATTTTTAGAGCATCGAATGTTCAACAGTGGAAGGGAATAGCAACCTTTGAATCTAATCAAGTACCTGCTCAAGGTCTTTACTTTATTTACTTCGAACACAATACGATTCATTCAGACTGCCTCTCCACAGCCTTGAATCATGGTATTCAAAATAGATTCGGGTTGTTTCTGGTTTTCATTTTAGCTGCCAATTTCTACAGGTGATAACAAGAAACCAAAATGACTTCTAACAATTAGACTAGAACACCTGCGTCATCAGTCCATCAATTCATCAGTCTACATGAAGTTCACATGCAGAGAGACACAGATTTCCTACCAAAATGGTTGAGCGTTGCTGGTTTGAGAAGTTCCAGAGGCTCCTCGTTGCTGGTCAAGCCGCCTGTCAGGGAGGAGGAAAGGGTTGCTTAAATGTGGTGTTACGTCTAGTTTCAAATGGCAAATGAAAGAAAACAATACAATACCAAAACAAATGAACAAGAACAAGGCATTTTTGATACGACACCTCAGTAAAGTCAGAGAGAGAGAGAGAGAGTGAGTGAGGGGAGAAAGCCAAAAGTGAAGTTGCATTTGCATCAGGATGCTGATAATACAGGGAGAGTTACAAAATTCTAGAAATTTGAGGAAAAAAAAGTTTTTTCTTTTTTATAAGTGCTGATTTGGCTTCAGCAATGAAAAGATCTTGGACAGCGTCAGAAAGGTATAAACTTAGAAATTAAGATAGTTGCTCTTTTCAGTCAGTGTTTGTCTCTTCCCCCAAGAAATGTGTGCACACCAAGCTTCTCCAGTCCACGTCCACGAAACCCAAATGGATTAATCTGGTGTAGAAGGTGGCTAGTGTAGACCTACATGTTTAAACCCTGTCCAGGAACATAGACAGTGTTTACGTGTTGTAACTGGTTCAGTTAATGGGTCCTGATTTAATTTTTAAATGTCTAAACTCAAGTTAATACAACTTCCACGAAATTCACTCAGCATGACTGGTAATCTG
>JAOXYL010000052.1:19519506-19534715 GCA_028564955.1 Terapon puta
AAACATACTAAGTGTGAAATGAGGAGGAAATGCTTTTGATTTGAAGTTTCTTGAGATAAGTTCAAGATGTGGACTTTAATTAATCCCTTTTTATTGTACAGTTATTAGTCTTTTAAGAAATGTCAAGATGTGATGTGTTTAAACAGACCATTGCTTAGTCCTTATCTCAAGAAATGTACTTCTATTGTGGAAAATGTAATTTCACAACAGTACTACATCCTTTACTGAAGTAAATTAAGTACTAATATCACAATGTAATAATGCTCCATCACAGGTAATCAGGAAGATTATGGATAAATGTTAAATATGCTAATTTTGTTTTTTGCAAACTGATAAATAGTTTGGTTTGAACAATCGGTGGAAATAGCGAGAAAATGACCCAAAGGGACTCACAAAAATGATCAAATTTACTGAAGTTATTCAATTACTCAAGTGAAGGAAAATCAGCAGTTCCCTTGTTTTGTAAATGGGGAATTATAAAATGTTTTGCAAATATTTGACTTAAATAAAGAAATTAACTTACCTTGACCAGTAACTAATTAATTGACTAGTTTCAACTAAATATTCATATATATTTTGGGCATGTTTGTACATTTCCTCTTAAATGTGGTGGAGCAGAATGTAGACCTGCAAACATCACTATAGTTCAGCAGCTGATGAGCCCCCTCCTCCTCCTTGTCTGCCACCTCCATTTTGTTTCCAACATCTGTCTTTCCATCCGCCAGAATGTGTCCGATCAGTAGCTGTCCCCCACTAATAAAATGCATCCAGAGGGAGGAAGAAAAAGCTTCAAAGGCATTCCTCCAGTTGATATGGGAGCCTCTGCAAATCCCCGGTTTCCCTCCTGTCTCCATTTTCAGCACAAATGTTTCCTGTGTGTGTGAAACCCCATCACACCTCACCATCACACTCCTTTCTCCCAAATTAACTCGCTCTACACTCATCGCCGCCAATCCACTAAAGCGCCATATCTCCAAAGACCTTTAGAGGAAGATTTTAGAGGCACGCCGTTCCACTTTTAGCTTCGCTCGCCTTCGTCACCGTCCAACCCCATCGAGAAATTACTCTAACTTGCGGATATCCGAGGAAAACAAATCGCATGCCGCGGTGAATATTTAGCTGTTACGTTTGGTGTAAAAATTTCGTGACTTGCCAGTTACTTTAATTAACAGTGTTTCCCAATTACAAAAATCCAAGTGTCATTGTATTCCCAAGTTTAACATTTGTGTTTGTACAAAAGAGTCCATGTTCATGTCATTCACGAACTACTGGAAATTGTTCCACATTATACAACTATACCTCATGCTGGCTGTGAATATCAGTGTATAACAGGATGATAAAAGGATGCAGACTGTTGTTATTTCACTGTGGAGGATGATGTTGGTGCAGACATATGAAGAGGGAAAGTTTCTCGGTGTTCACCTCGAAACTCAAGTTTAACATGTGTAGAGGATTACTGACATCACAAAGAGTTTAGAGGCCAAAATCATGGAGGATTATGCAACTTACACAAGTAAGAGCGACAAGTAGAGAAGCAGTAGAGACATTTTGTGTCCAGTTCTAAAGTTCTAAAATGAATATTTTGATAATCACAAATTCAGAATTGTTCCCTTTGGATGTGTGTTGGGGTGAGGTGTGTGTTATGATGTGGAAAAAACACATCATAAAGATTATTTACATGTCTGTTTTCTGTTAGTTAGAGCCTCGATTCTATTTTCCCTCATGTTTTATGTCCAACCCTAAAATCCTGTATGTACACAAAAGAATTCACACTAAGTGAGGGAAACGCTCCCACGGTGCCGTTTCACTGAGACTATAAAAGCATCACAGACACAGGCCCTTGCAGAAGTTAAACATACTTATTAATTATACGTGCTACACAAACATCGTTGAAGTTAAGAGGAGCCGCGGTAATACAGAGTAAGCCTAATTAGCCGAGTCCCGTTTAAATGTGTTGTGAAAACAGGGCCATGTGCGCCGGTCAGGAGCTGCTCGTGCATTCCTGGAAGGAGAAATAACAGGTGCAGCTCCAAGACCATTTGGTCAGCAGAAATAGTCCAAACACATCAGCCTTACTGCACACGAGAAATAAATCCTGCAGAAGTAGGCGTAGGTGTCAGCTGGCAATTTCAAATTATCTACCGCAAAGCAGTCTTGTAAGATGGAGTGGAAAGGGAAGGAAGGAAGAAGGGGAGGAGGAGAAATAAGGTGGCTTGAAAGGCAGAAGGAGGAGGAGGAAGAAATTGGAACTGCTGGGGAAAAAAAAAGAGAACTAAGGAGGTAATAAGGAGGATGTGAAATAATAGGGCTGGCTAAAGTGGAAGAACAGAGGGCATTAATACAACACTGAAAGGTAGCATGAACTACAAAAAACAAAGACCCACCTTTTAAAAGATGAATATGAACCAGAACATTTTTATACAATAAGCCAGTGCATTCCCAGTAATTAGGAAGGAATTTCTTACATGTGGCTCTCTCTGACGTCAATCCTGTACCTTCCCAGAGTTTGCTTTCTCTTCCCCGGCGCTGTGAATGTTTAGCGTTAGGCTGCTTTTGGCAAAGCTCCTGGACTTGGGCGCTAGGAGAGGTTTAGGGGGGAGGGTGGGGTTTCTTTGCTTGTTTAAAAAGCAAGCAAGGATGAGCATGGTAACCTCAGTTCAAGTATTTGGCTCTCCTGTGATTCTGCACTGTGTTTATGTGTATGTTGGCAATGGCCACATGAATGGAGCTGAGAGCCTTAAGGCGTTTGAGATATTTAAGGTGTTTAAAAGTCAGGGGACTTCTGCGGCAGATTCATTCTGGATTGGCCTGCAGTGTAAGCACAACAGCGGCACAATATGATTGCCATTTGCCATGAATGTTTGGCAGGTTTGTGGCAGCAGGTAGTTCCATTTGAAAGTTGTCAAGATTTTCAGTCTGGACAGAAGTGGCAGACTGGCGTGGCTCAGGGTACCTTACGGAAATGATTTTCAATTAAATGTTTCCCGTCCTAAACTAATATTTCAGTGCCACGAAACAATTTGTAATGGCCTGATGTCCAAAACACTGAGCCATTCATTCAGTTGGTGACAGTCCTTTGACAGCATCCAATAAGCACTGCTTCAGAAAGCTCAAACTGTCTCTTTGCAACATTACAGGCAGCAGCCATCTGCTTGGTGCTCTGATCTGCTGAAACTGAGACAATAGCCGAACGCAATCAGTTTGCTCTGTGCTGTGTGTATGTATACGCATGTGTGTGCGTGTGTACATGTATGTGTATGTGTGGTTTAGGTCTGCGTTCACCAGCACGTCACAAAAACCAGACTAGGGGATTATCTGTAATAATACTGACTCACTCAGGTTTTAGCAAGAGTTTACTGTGGGATTACTGAGCAATCTGATGCTGAGTGGATTGCGCTGTCATTGTGAATATTATTATCCATCACAGTGGGCTCTGATTTATACTGGATGTTTCCTTTACCGAGTCTCCTGTTTGCACAAGAATCCAGTGTCGCACTACACTTGAACTGCGTGCCCGGACACACAAATAACTTTTTATACGTGAAACATGGCGGGCAGGGTATAATTTCTACATTTTCCACTTAAGCAGAGAACTGTTCTGAGGGAGTCACGTAGTGCACAACTGGTCCAATATTTGTGATCACACTCACACAAAATTACACTGTTTTATGTGATACACAAAAGTTAATTCATGTTAATTCATCTGACTTAAAAATGACTTAATATCTTGTAACAAATCTGTTCACACTGTTACACGTGTTGACCACTAACAAAGACTGAGAGAAAGCACCAATAAGTCCCTTTCTGATAACCAGAATGTTCTTGCATCCAACCTCTCTCTCGACCGAATTTCTATGGGAACATGCCAACTGTGGGGATACTTGCCTTGGGCTTAGTTTATTTGTTTTTCCCCCTCGCTACGTGCCCACTGCAGGTTTGCTTGAGCTCCTCCGTTGAGCCTTGTGTGTGGATTCATAGTTCCCATGCCATCTGATGTCAACAAGCTCCTTCAGCAACACTAATCCATTCCCAAAACTCCCCCCAAGATCAGTCAGCAGTGGCTCCAAACTGAGGGACAGTCAAGCTCAAGAAATCACCTCATAAAAAAATTATAAACATCTAACAGACTGCAATGTCCATAACAAAACTACATAAATGAACACGTATCATATCTATCACATATGGACTAGCAAACCAAAATGATGCTTCCTGTAAATGCCAAAAGTTGAGAGTGATGTATACACTTCAGGTTATTTTGGCACATGCTTGTATCTATGGCAATAAGATACATTATGCATCTGAGCACTTCTAATCAAGCTGATATCTGAGGGTCTTGAGGGAAATGAACAACTAATGAAAAAATTGACAACACAAAAAATCATATAAACTTTTAATAATTTCATATCATCATATGAAGAAAACGCTTCAGGACTGGGTTATAAATAAAAGGGGGATTCAGATAGTCCCTTCCTGTCCACTTTGGTTGATGCTTTCTCTGTTCAGACAGCTTGACTAAGGAAAAACCCTCAAGGTCAACCTCTTCTCTCCTCTCCACTAGTAAGCAGTCCATTAGCTAGCTCATCTTTCCTTAAACTGCCGGGATATTTGCGAAGGCAGCGGTGGGGAGGGCCGGGCTGAGATGACAGAACTATCAACATGGGCCTCTGACAAGGCAGAGCACTGCCATTACTTTCATGTGAGAGGATGGGTTAATTATAAGATTTGGTTTCTAATATGGAGCCTGTCAGAGGAAGTGCTGAGCTTATAACCGGTAATTAGACATAAATCGTTTGACTAGCAAATGTAGGGATGTGGGGGAGGAGGTGGGGTTGAGTAAGATCAGGCTTTGTCTGTGGTAGGGGGGGAGAATATATCATTCCTTGGAAACACAAACTGTAAGTCACTGTAAAGTGGTGCAGTGGTACCTAAAAATGTATGTTGTGGCATATTTTGAATACTAAAAATAAACTACATCATCAAGGTATCCTGAGCCGTGTTAACATTTAATATTATCATTTAGTGAAGTCTGAATATATTACATCATTATTTTACAACCATAAAGTGATTTGGGTGGTGCAATGCGTAGTAGTGGAACACCACTGATTGATTTAAACATCTAAGTGACAATGTAGTGTATGATTTGGACTGGATTAGTCCAAATCAGGGGGGGGGGGGGGTTAAACATCCACAGGTGCTACATTAAACTGAAGCACATACTACAGGATGGCTTGTGTTTCTAAAATGTGCGACGGCTCCAAAGCAGCTCGTGTCACACTTTAACTCCGTCTGTCTGTCCACATCTCTACACCCACGTTTTCTTGGCATGTGAGCGTACAATAGTTTAGGCACAACAGTATCGTGAGTATTTTTCCATGCGAGCAGTCTGGCTCTGGGGATGGCAGCGTTGGCCGGTCTACATCTACACTGATCAACGTGTGATGAGCTCCACTGTTGCTCGCTGTGACCTTCATCTGATGGAGAACTCAAAATCCATTATAGTCGAGTACAAACAGTGTGACCAAATACGTCACATCTGATCTCACTAACTGCTATTTCTCCCAGTGTATCATTTTTATTATACAGCCTGCTTAACAGGGTAACAAAATGCTATTTTATTCTTCATGAAAAGCAGTTTAAGTGGTCGCGTCCTGTGTTTCATAAAGTGTTCACGTCCCGGCCTTATGAAACATCGGTGAGGATACTGCTGAAAGCCTCACTGAGCCACCGAGCTTGCTGCAGATTTTAAGTGGCTGGGATGACAGTAAGATGACACACAGGCAATGAAATGTCAGGACGTGAGTCATACTAATGAAGCAGCGACTGAATAAAGGTAGAATAAACCCCTCTGGAACACTCTCACACTAACTAATGTAGAAACAGTCTGACTAAACACGCGACAATTACGGCCTTTGACTGTGAGATTTTAAAGCGCCATTTCATAACGTGTCAGTCATGACAGCTTCGGTATTCACATAAAAAGGGAGAAATTAAAGGGCCTGTGACTGCGCTTGGCCCGGGCAACTACACAAGGACTATATCCTAATACACTAACAGACATTAACCCGGAAACGCACACCAACACACACTCACGTTCTCTGATTGGCTCAGCCCCTACACCAATTTTCTCCCACTAATTACAATTAAAATAGTCACGCTTGTTTTCGTGCAGCATGAGAGCTGAGAGGGGCTCGCTTGTGTATTGTGGTTGTGTCGACAAAAGGGCCTTCAATGACGGGGGCCTGATTTTTGCAGGTAGGGATGGAGGCTGTGTGTGAGCAGATTGGGTCTAGATGCCATCGAGGAAGTAAAAGGCTGTTGGTTCAAACCCTTTCTGCAGCTCATGAACGAGGATAATCATTGTCTGTACCAGCCTATATCAAGGATGTATGCTACAGATCACCTTGCATTACCTCAAGAAGACATGTCAGTGTGACTCAGCACTAAAAACGTGTTATAGCAAACCCATCTATGACATCCACAGGCCTCAAGAAAGTGTACCAATCTATAACCGAATGTCCTTAATGAATTAAATGTATTCACTTGTGCTACAAATGAACACTTTTCACATTTTCTCCATATTTCCTTCCTTCTTTTTCAGATATATACTTTATGTGGGAAAAGACTAACATTACATTCAGACTGCAGGCTGAGGTGGCCAGAATCAGACTTTTTTGCTCACATGGTCCTCAGATCAGATTTTTTCATAATAGTATGAACAGCACAGATCACATGGAATCTGATATTGTCCATGCTGATAAGGACGACCTTCACATGACATCCTAAATCAGATTCAGGTCTGATTTTTTGCTGTCTGAACAGTCAAATTAGAATTCATGCCACCTTTACTTCACTTCAGATTGAGGCCATGAGAGGCCTCGAATAAGAGACTCTGACAGATGTTATTGAGAGAAGCCCTTAACATCACAATATTTTGAAACAATAAATGTCTAATGTACCAAATTTGTTCAGATGCGTGTGTGGATCACACTGAGAGCTTCAGAGTGTTAATCCCGATTCTGTGACTGTCACACGGTCGCACGCTCAAGAAGTGTGGAAATGGAGAGGTGCTGACTTATCTGATGATAATCACAGCGCTCAAAACATCAACAGTCGATTTACTGTGAAATTTTACAGCTCATGATCAGCTTTCAGCCTTTTCTCATTGCCTGTGTAAAAGACAAAATAATAAAGTGATGCTATAATGATCTCCTCGGGGAAATTCTCTATTTACTTGCCTCTACCCTGCTGACAGTAATTCCACAGAATGAAGGCCACTATCAAAAACAGCAACAACACTGCGATTAACGGCACATTAAGTGACATTACATAGGCCGCTAATGTCTGGGTGATTACATCATTCAGGCTGTAATCTAGGACTGTTTTTAGATCACTGTCAACCATATCACAGGGGCTTTACTTCACTGTGCATTGCAACAGGCTGCCTTGATCCTCTGTGGACGTAATACCCGGGCCATAACGCTGGGCAGACCGCAGATGACACCGACTGTCCACGGGGAGATTAAAGCGATAAAAAAACTGGACTGGGAGCCTCTTGATGCGATGCACAGAGGCAGTGGTGAAAAAAAATTCCTAGAGTGCTGATCATTTTAATTTGAGGCATGAACTTGAAAATCAGCAATATTACAAGTATAATGCAATTAAATGGCTTCAGTGACAGGAAACCATCATCAAGAACACGACAGTAAATTTCCCTGCTGCGTTTGTTCTCTGATGTGGTTTGTTTACTTGTGTTTTGGCATGAGGCTACTGTGTGTCTGGTGTAGACAAAAGGAGATAGGGGCCCCATCAGATCTGTGCTTGCAACAATACGTCCTCTGTTCTCAAAATGAATGTGTGAATACATTTGTGAGTGAGGAAATTACTTATGGGGGGGGCAAGTTGTGTCTATTAATAGGGACTATAAATAGATCAAACACGTAGATAACTTTTCATCTTCTCTGTCAGGACAATAACTCTAACCAATTTATCTATAGTGCTGATTTCTGAGTAAACTATGCTAGTTCAGCATAAGATTAGTATGGAAAACACAAAACTAACAAATCAGGGCACTGTGCTTTTAATTTTCAACCTGTACAACATGTGACACTCTCTGTCAAGAGACCTTCAACTCCAGTGAAAAAAAAAAAAAAAAAACTGAAGAAACTATGAGAAAGAGCATCAGAGCAAGGATCCCTCTCCCAGGACGGACGGACAAAATAAACCCACACGAAAATCACAGTGTAGGCCACTGTGATGACAGAAATGAAGATTGTAGAACAAAAGGGAGAAGTATTGCTTACAACAGACTATCTAATTGTTGGGTCCACACACCCCTCCGAGAGCGCATCTTTGTCAGGTCAAATAAACATTCCCACGGATGGGCCGCTGTTTGCGTGTGCTGCGCGATGTGTCAGCATCTTCCACTGCATTTCCATGCGAGGGAACTGCTTGCTGTGTGGCTTGTCATTGCACGGATGCTCATTAGAGTGTTAGCTCCCAGTGCAATCGTGTGCAAATGACAGTGAGCCTGAGAGACGCTGACACAAAGACTAAATCGGAGCCTGGGTGACAAAGAGGAGATAGTTTAGCATGAGATGGCCATCATTGAGATTTCAACGAGCTGCATACAGACGACAGCAAAAGAAATGTGGATGGGGATTTTTTTTTTTCACTAAATGCACTCTCTCACCAAACTTGCTGTAAGATTTAAAAAAGTTTAGATGTTTTTATTTCTGCAGTGCCATTCAACTCCGTCTCCACTGCTTGCGAACTATTACTGCTCAGCTACTACAATAGCAAGACTAAAGCGACGTGCTAGCAAATGCAAATGCAGATCAAGATATAAACCTTTCTGAAAATTTACTTTGGTGACGAGCTTAAAGAACCACCAGTCACACTGAGCAACATTTTTATTCAACTAGCGTGTTCCCACCAGCTCATTTATCTGGCCAACAGCAAATCTACAGCATACCCGTGCTGCTTCATTCATCTAATAGGCTACTGCCCCTGAAAGCTGAAGTAATGAGCTTGCTATGTTATGCTAATGGATGAAAAAGAGGTCTGGCAAATTGCAAATGTGGGGAGGACGACAAACCTCGGTTTCATGCGATTTGATGAATGACGGGTGCCGCTGAACTCAGTGATCTTGCATAGATTTCTCCAGCAGGGTCCCAATACGCTTCACAACACCAAATCCTGACGGTGTCGATTCACTGTAAAAGTCGTCAGGACTAAAATATTAATATCCTATGTTTAAAGGGACTAAACAGTGAGAGTGAACAGAAGCACTGTTCATTATCTGCCAGCTGTCTGTCATTAGCTGTCAACTGTTATCTTGCCAGGTGCTTCCTACCTGTCTGAGGATGAGGTACAATCAAGGCTTTTTCCCAGTCCGCCAGAATTTGTTTCAAGTACCAAAAAAACTCCTGCCAGTATTCTTTCTTTCTCTTTAGAAATATATTTGTTTGAGCCGAAAAATTAAACTCAATTGGGGCTTTTATCATTCTGTGTTTCCCCCACTCACTTCACCTGATTACAAAGTTCAGAGGTCTTTTTAGTTCACTACAAGAAGCTAAATATATATCTGAAACATAAACTTGACATTCTGTAAATCAACCAGGCTGCCATTTGTCACTCAAAATCCAAAATAGCAAGTGTGTTTAGCCAAAACAGTGCGATCAGGTCCCTGTGCTGTGGTGCAGAACTCTGTAACTTTCACCAACACAACCACTGAACGAAGATTTTTTTCTTAGTTGTGTGTTACACTAAAGGCAAATGTGTGTGGTGTCCAACCAGGAGTGAGGAGAAATAAAATATGTCAAAATGTGTTTTCTTTAAGAAATGATATAATAAAGCTAAACTTGTGTTTCCTTGTTAGTTTTAAAACTTGGGAGGATCATTGCTGTTTTTTGCTCTGCTATAAAAGGCAGAAAGTATATGAGACTTAACTGTTATTTATTTAAGGAATGTTTACTAAGCAGGCATGATTTTTTTTTTAAAGCTTTCAAATTACACACATTCACACATGCGAGCTGCCAAGTATAACCACAGGAGTCTACCGTTGGCAGCTGAGCAACTCCAGTGGAGCAGTAGGAGTTCAAAAGCCTTACTGAGTAAAAGGCTTTGAGTGAGGAACATAATACGTTCACTTTAACAACCCTGATTTCCCCAGATGAATCAGAGTTATAAACCCAGAAAACTCCTGGTTTGAAATTCTCTTCCTCTACCTCAGGCCGACTAGTCATTCGCCACTTGGGGCATATTAAGACTAGTCTCTTGCTACAGACTGAATTTCAACTCATTTGAAGACCAAGTGATGTAGTGTCTATAAAAGTCAGTGTCCAAAATTGGAAGGTGGACAGTTGAGGATTGTTCAGCGTTAGCGAGGGACATCATGGGGGGGGTCAGGGTCAGCTGGAGCGTAGGTCCAATCATCATCCTTTGATGCTGAGAGAGCCAATCCAGACAACCTTACTGCTGCTCAGTTGGTGTCACTACGTCGCGATTTGAAAGTGCTCAATGCTGCTTTGAGCTTAAAGTATTGTTTTAGCATCACAAAGAGCACATGAGAAAGGAAATGCAGAACTTGCAGAAAAAGCAAGAAGTGCACTGTGGCTGAGTCAAGCGTTCAAAGGGGGGTGGACACAGCCCTCGGAAAACAGGTGAACCTGCCCAGAAAAGCAGGACCACTGGAGCATCTACACTACAAACCCTTCCACAAATGCCAGGTAACTATCCAATTGCACTTCTGGGGATGATTCAAGTAACTGAATTGAACTGAAAGTCTGCCTGGAGCTGACCTGCTGGATTCAAATCAGTACCAATCAATATCTTTATGGATCGATTTCATTTGTTGCAACTGCTGCCATCCAGTGCACCTGCTGTCACAAACACCCAAGTGTGCTCCATTAAAACACCATCTGAGAGCTATTCCTCTCACACATGCACACGTCAGATACATGTAAACTACATGACAAATAATAATTGATAAACGGCAGTCTGACAACAAGTATAAAATCTGCAGCAACAACGATATTGGTAACATAATAACTGTTGTTATTTATTCAGTCCGAAGGGACATTTCAGCCACTAGATTCAACCACTTAACTTGATCAATGACTATCATGTGCAAGCAAAAATGCATTAGTATAAATGATGAAATACCTTTCACAGAGACTGAACTCCGCAAGATGATATTTATATGTTATATTATATTTATTCGATCAGCTGATTTATTAACTCATTTTAAGAATTATGTGATTTCTGGCCTGATAATGTTGTTTACCTCGGTGCAGTGATGAAATTGAGATGGTACGGCCACCACAGTAAACAGGATCATTAACTCCCAGACCTGTCAGAGTTGGATATCCAACAGTACTGAGTCCATCTGGTGCTTTGCTCTAAAACTTTTTTTGTTTACGTTTCATTATTTAATGCAAAATTAAATTACAAACTTCTTCTGTGAACCAGTACAGCTATTCAACTATGTTTGAGAGCTGAATGGCGTCAAACTTGCGCTTGAAGATTTTGTATAACATCCCAAAGAATTAAACAAGCCTCGATTTATGTATTTTGACAGTTGTGATGAATAATTTTCATGCATAAAAAGTAACTCAGTAAAAGAGGACGCTCATTCTGATCTGGTGGTCATGTGAAAATGCTCTCACAACTTGCTATTTCACTTAAAAGACTGTTGGATTACCATATATTTACCTCCAGACATATTATTATTACGATATTACTGTTTCCCTCTCGTTTCCTCTCCACTAATCTTTATACTTTTTATTTTGATTCAACTCAATATTATGGATGAGACAGTCAGTCAGTTAAGTTTTATCTAACATTCAGTGACATTAATATAATCACCTTCTGCAATGGATGGGATGTTGGGATGAGATGGGATGAAATTCCTGCAGGACCCAACCTGCATAAAACCAAGCTCAGAGATTTGAGGAGATTTTTGTTTGCTTTGTTACACTGGGCTGCATATTGTGGTGTCTCTTGGTCAGGAGGAGGGTGGGGTGAGTGATTGTAACGGATTATAAACCATAGAACAGTCAGTATTAAAGGCCTTGGACTGTTTCGGAGAATATAACGGCTAAAAGAAACAACTTTCAGTGTTTTTAAACAACTTTCCTGAAGGGCGAGAACTGAATGTTTAAATCACCGCATTAGCACTGTGACCAGAGATCTGCAGCAGATGCCAATTGTAGCGAATATAACAGCTCCGTGGGGCGTTTCAACCATTTTTAGTACACCGCAGCACACAGCGGAGTTTGAAGGCCTCTGTTTCAGGGCTTATCCTCGGATTAGTGCCTGGAAAAGTTCATTCTGCCCTGGGAGACCCAGGGTGCACTGAGCCCTTCCTAACAGGGATTGTGTAACTGCTGGGAACTTTTGATTTTGTTTTGTTCATAGAAGCAGGAGGATTACAACCTCAGAGACCCACCTGACCCGCCTCCCTCGTCTCCACTGTCCCCTGTTGAACCCATACAGCGGATTGCACATCACGGCCAGATGGAAAGTGCAGCAGTGCAGGGGATTCTTCGTCTTATCTTATTTTTCTTTACCGGATTGTTTGCCGCATGCACGGAGGACGCGCAGACAATGACAGAGTGAACGTGAGTGAAGGCATTTCACTCGGGCTGAGCTTAGTAGCAGATGTGGGTCCTTATGGGTTAATCTTTGAGGTCTTGCATGTTCTTAATCTCCGTATCTGTTGCAGCGTGGACATCTGGGGTATTCTGAGTGCTGCTGCGTTGAATCAGGCAACAGCTACATCTGCGTAGGGTGTCAAATTGTTCTTGCAAAAAAGCAGCACGTGATGTTTTAAAGCTTCAAGGCACCCAAAGTTACTGACGTGCCTGTTGAAAGCCAAATAGAGTACACATGAAAAAAGTAGACCTAGAAGCTGAGTTATGTGTCCCTATTTCAAGAAATTTACTGTGATGACATTTTGCCTAAATTAGCTACCAAATCAACCATAAAACCATTGAAGAATTAATAGAGAAAGAACAAAAGGAAGATTGGTGGATCTTTGAAAGAACAGAACGCAGCAGTTTGAGCACAAAACCATAATTCAATTCTGAGCCTCTCTTCCGGCAGAAGCAAAGCTTTGAATGCTTAATAAATTCTTCCAAAGGCTAAATTGCACACTTGTTTCATATGGCAATGAGATTACTTGAATGGAATATTCTGGAAAACTGTGGAGAGGAAGACAATAATGAGGCAGTAATCTTATTTCTCCACAGCGGCTTCCATTGTTCTCTTAAAAAGGCTTCTGTTTAGTCTGCTTCAGCTCTCATTCCCATCCATCTTTCCATTGAGGAAAATTTTTTGCAGAGCCAAGGATAAATGAGAACAATAACATTTCTGCAGCACTCAAATGCTTCAGAAGCAGATAGGAGACAGTGCTATTGTGTCCCTCTGGCCCTGTGGACAATCACCAGATAGCAGCAGTGACTGTGAGCGCAGCTGCAAGCACACAGAAGCACAGATCGAGCGAACAGCATCACTCTTCCCAAAAAAAAAAAAAAAAAAAAAAAGTAGCTTCCTCTGGATAAGCTCAACTTAATTCTGCCTCTCGCTTTAGCTGACTTCCGTCATCTTCAGGCAATTTTCAGGAACGCTGGCGCTAAAACATATCAATTAACACATGCAGCCTTTTCCCTGTGATGATGGCCCCTGTAAATGAGGAATCAGCAGCGCGGGCCAGCAGGGGTTAAGCTCCCTTTTTGAAGATTACGCTTCACTTTCCAGTGACCTGACCCAGACACCAGCCACCCTCTTCTAATCCACCACTGCAGGCTTTTGATAGCTCCCACTGCAAGTCGTTATTCCAGTCACTGATTAAAACTGGGAGACAGAGAGAGAGAGAGAGAGAGAGAGAGAGAGAGAGAGAGAGAGAGAGAGAGAGAGAGAGAAAAGACAGATAGGAAATTAGAGTGACAGAAGAGAAGGAAGGGCAAGTGAGAGAATTAAACACTGCTCCTATTTCAGCGGCGGGAGAGTAAACCATACAGCAGCTGACTTTGACTGCCTCTAAATCTAATGCTTCAGCTTAAATGTGGTAAATGAATACACGCTTTTACTTCACTTGAGGTCTGGTTCTAAATGTCTCAAATTTGCTCTAAGGGGAAAAAGTGACCCAAAACAAGTAAGTGCAAAACATCTTAGTTCAGCACGGCGGCATTAAGATCCTCAAAGCACGAGTTAAATGCCTGACGTGGTTGCTAAAACAAAGTTACTGTCACAACTGTTAAAGAAAAAAAGAAGAAAAGAAAAAAAAAGGAACTTTAATCCTGTGTAATGATGTCGTAGAGCACCATCAGTAACAATGGAGAAAAATATAACAACAGTCTTATCTGGCATTAGTTGTTTACACTCTCAATCATCTCTCCCCTCCTCTCAGATTCTGAATAATCACTGGGATAAAAATCTACACATGGCCGCGCTCGTCCCAAAAAACTTGACATGAATAATTCACAACCATCTGCCACGGATCAGCGGCCTGAATGAGGCTCGGAAAAGTGAGGAGGTGCGATTCTTGTGTTTATTTTAATAACGGACTCCTCGCGGCGGCCCCCGCCCCGTACCTCGACGCTGTGCTGCTGCACCGCCTGAAAGACAGACAATTGCAACTCCCCACGTATCAACCGCCTCAAATGCGTTTTCCTTCGCCCTCATCCTCACTGCCCTTTAAGTTCTGCTGCATGGTGGTGATGGGTGTGAATTCATTTTCGGCTGGAGAGGGAAAAGATAATGCAATTGTGAGTAAAGAAAATTTATTCACAGGACAGAAAAAGTCCGTAGGGACAATCAGCTATCTGTGTCTAAATCCACTGGGGAAAACACAGAAACTGGAGAAAAAAAAACACACAGACTTGAGGAACAACAACCAGCCAGCGACAACTATTTCATCATGGATGTAACAGGATGAAGAGGCTGGGATCCCTCCAAGAAGTAAAATACCAACTAAGACTAGCAAATAATACCAACATCTACTAAACCCAGCATGAGCTTACTCTCTGGTCAGACTGTACAGGCCTCAGAGGGCTTTAACAAGCTATACAAGGCCTCCAGCAGCAGACGGCCCCCCTCTCTATTTGTGTTCCAGGCAGGGGAGTCGCGCTGCATGACGATTTATTGACGTAAGATCCCCCTCAGCCAGGACCTGCCACCGATTACTGCTGCTGGAGAGCTTGTGGGGG
>JAOXYL010000052.1:19549382-19560530 GCA_028564955.1 Terapon puta
TAGGCACGTCTATTTTGCTTAAATATTGTTCTAGCAATATAAAGTGTTCAAATTCTTACACACTTAGGAGGTAAACTTGAGTGTGAACTTACCTCCAGCAAACTGGTGCAGGTCTTTGATGCAGGCAAGCTTTCCCAACAGTCTCATTACACAACAGCTGGCTATTGCTGTCCATCAAACTGAGGGAAGTGCTGCAATGTTTGGTGAACTCTAAATCTTCAGCTATTGTGAGAAGAATAAAAAGTGGGTCTTGGCACTTATTTAGAATTGTACAATATATCAAAAGGAGAATAAAATATTGAATCTAATATCAAGAAATTATAATTTATCGACATATATTGAATGCATTATAGGAAATAAAAGTCATTATTTGTTTCTTCAATCATTTTGGAAGTCTGGGTATAACTTTAAAACACTGTTGTTGTTTTTCTTGTTATTTTTTATGAAAATAATTTTCAGCATCTGTCCCTGAAAAAAAGCCTTCAGTTGTCCAGTTACATCCTTTCCCATTTTTAATATACAGCTGTGAGTAGAGGGGAAATAACGCATATATTGCAGCTTAAACTCGTAGTTAAGACATCACTGACAGGTGAAAACGAAAACTGTGCTCTTTGTGAAAACAGTTTGAATTAGGTGGAGGAAATATTGTCTTTCCTCCATTCCAGTGAACCACGATCTTATCTATTTATTATCCAAACATACTGTCTGGATACGTCCTGATTATGGAGACTGGAGATGTAAAAGACGTATAGACAAGAGAGCACTCATGGAGAGTGAAAGTGCAAAGAGAGGAAAGAGGAAGACACTTGCTAATATACAGAGTGACAGAGACATGTGATTCATAGCAGTTATGTGGTAACTGTGTCCATAAATCACTGATATCCAGAAGTGTGCAGTATGTGCTCACAGCCAGTGATCCTAAGCACTGATATACTGATGTGAGACACTGCACAACAGTGGGCTCTATTAATGCCAGACTGCAAAGGACACCTGATTCCGCCACAAATGAAGCAGCAGCGAGGCCGCGATTATGTAAACACTGACACTCCAGCTTTAAGAGTGTGGGCTCATCTGAAAAGGAACGATACAACTCAACTCGATGAAGCTGCTCTCTAAAGAAAACACTGACAGCATAATAAGTATCCACTCAAACAGGCCTGTCCACATTAGCGAGTAAAGAAAGCTGAATTGAACATAGATGGGACGACTGAACCCGGCCACACTCTCCTCTAAAAGGATGCTGCTGACAACATAATAAGTATTCTCCGAAAGTCGTCCTCGGCAGTGTGAAACTGGATGCATCCAGAGTTTATCTGCTGTAATGGAAGGAGATTTGGCTCGCACATGATGCCATACCATGCAATATGATATACCAAGCACACTCAAGCCAACTACAGAAGATTTTATCAAGACCATTTTCTTGTCCCTAACACAGCAGTACTGTAGTAAAAACATATCTAATGCTACCAGTGTATTTTATGCAAGGAAGGGCTTGCTGAAGTGGAATACAGACGCTAAACAATCAGCCAGTCACATCACATGGACTGACTTTGCACCACTATCAGATGTGGTCCTATCCTCTGTGCCACTTCTCAGACTCTTTTTCTGCCAAAATACCATCAAGTACGTTTCTTCAATAAGTATAGTCAGTGCAAATTTCATGGTCAAGAAGATGAAGAAGACGGATGGCTGCCGTGTCTCAAGCTCGAGCTCTCCAGCTGAGAAAACTGGCCTCCTCTACCGAGTATTCTTCTGGCTAATGTTCAGGACCCCTTATGCGAACACATACAAGGCCCTTCCTCGCTCTCCATTCGGAAAATCTGACCATGCCTCAGTTCTAGTGCTGCCTTCCTATAGGCAGAAATTGGAGTGTGATGGGCAGTCTGATTGGTCCGACTCTTGATCTCTTGGTCTCTTGGTCCGACCAATCAGACTTGGCTCTGACTACTTCAGCACGACGGAGTGATGTGTGTTTAAGGACACAGACGTAAAGACGAACACGGATGCGGTCATTGGATACATCGGAAAATGCATAGATGACGTCATACCGAGGATTAATGTACAGACATTCCCAAATCAGAAGCCGCTCTCTGCTGTACTCCTTCTTAACGCATGACTGCGTGGCCACCCACAGCATTATCATCAGATTTGCTAATGAAACAACCATCATCGGCCTAAACACTGGCGATAATATGACAGCCTATAGAGAATTTCTGAATTTACCAGTAAAGACTATTCACTTTATCCAGCGTCACATCCTCAAAGTACGGCAGAGGATGGATATTGATGTTTGCTGGTAGCTCCTCCTGCTTCTCATCATGCTCTTTGACATGACTCACTATTTTTATTGCTGGGTATCTCAATGAGATGGATCTGCTCGGTCTCAGCCTGCCTCTCAGTCCTTTCTGCTGCAGGTGAGGCCGTATCATGGCCTTTCAGTTCATCCACACTGCCAAGATAACAGAAACCACTCATGTTCAGTACAGCAGAACATCTTCATCACCTCAGTGTAACAAGAGCCGATGCTGTCCTGGAGCTTCTTAGAGAGGTTCAGCAGCTTGTGTTCCTCTAATGTAGCTATGTCATAGTGAGGTTGTGTCTCTCACAGTAAGAAGGCAGACATATCAGACAGCCATTGAGAGTTCTCAGCTTTTCCTCAGTGTAGATTTTACAGACTCCATCATCGGGTCCAGCACAGCAGTGATCAGCAGGAGCATATTGGACTCCAGTCTTCTTCAATTCCTGTACTAAAACTGCAAGCATGGTGTGTTCCACTGGGATAGACCCCAGTGTGAAGGTTTGCTTTGACTGAGAGCAGCTGTAATTATTATTCTCATCCTCTTGAACATTTTTATAAATTTGTTCACTTTCTGATCTTGATAGGGTTAAATAGTTCCTTTAAGCTCTTGTTGGTTACACTCATCGTGGCACAGGCAGACCTGTGGCGTGGAGTAACAAGTAAACATTTGGACAGAGTGGACCTTGTAGGAAAATCAGAGGCCCTAAAAGAGATACTGTGCATTTAACCCTTGTTTAAAGTCCAGAATGTGACAAATAAAAATGAAATCAGTGACTTGGAAGATCCTTTTACTCACCAAACACACTTAAGTATTATGATTTAAATCACTCCAAAGATTAGAGAGCCCCTTTAGATGGAGGTGTTTAATTAGACAAGTTGTTATGCTGCAGAAAAGCAGAAGATCAGAGATAGGATAAGGTTCATTTGCATTTGGCAACACATAACGTGTGCTTTGAGGTAGGACGTGATTCTGCCGATTTACTAGTACAGCCGATATAATCAGTGGAAGAGTGTGTCTAAAATGTATCACTTCTTATTCTTATTCTGGGCTTCAGGAATAGAGACAATGGCCTACAAGTCAAATGGATTGCCATAAAATTTAATGCAGCCATTCGTGGTCCCCAGATGTTGAATGTATCCTGTTGAACTGTTGACTTTTTATGTTGCATCACGATTACACAATTTTTTCTTACTAAGAATGTAAAATGACTCTTTTTGGATGGGAGTTGGTGAAATTTGGAGCTGATATCCATGGTGCCCAGAGGAAAAATTGAACTGAGTTAATATGATTCTTTGAATTTTCATGCCACAATCTATTCGAAAAGTAAATGAATCCAGTACTGTAATAAAATATCTGCAAAACTAATTGTGTGCATGATAAATTATTATGTGAGTATTTAAGTCAAGGTACAATCTCAGAGTCACTACCTTTCCTGTAGACAGAGTGAAAGGAAACTAACCATAACTGAATACCTTTGTGAAAGTTTTTACCAAACATTTTAATCAAGTGTCAGAATGAAGTTTTGACAATTTGACATAAAAGAAAGACAAAAGATATATTTTGAGACTTTGGATGACAAAAAATGTGGCAAGGAAGAAGTTTGTCTTACCTGTGTTGACACACATCTTCGGCATTGTCAGAGCTGATGACATCCTTCTGGTCTTCAGAATGAACAAGTGACAGACATTTTTATTGGAAAGTCTAGTTCACAGGATTTGGTGACAATAGAGAATCCTAAATATGACAAACTTGAATTATGTTGTTGGTAGAGAGTCTGCAGCTATGTTTTGTTTTATTTCAGCAACATAAACCTAAATGAATCACATTCTCCACAAGTGCGATTTCGTTATAATTTGCAATACTTTCAAAGTAAAATTTGTGTCTCAGATATCTGAGCAGTTGAGATAAACTCTGGAACAAGACAGATTTGCTCCAAGTTGTCAGCCACTTGTCAACTTACCACTGGTGGCTGGATGGTTAACAATGAGAGGAGAATGTCTATAAAAATAGTACGAGATGGCTTAATTTAAAGATTTAGATGTTGAGACTTTGAGACTCATTTGGAAAAAGTGACCAAGTATGACCATTTTAGAGTGAGGTGGGAAGAATTTGAAAGAACAACAAAAAAATTTCAAAGCCTCCCATACAAAATATATGTACTACTTTTCTGCCATGCATCTCAGGACAAATGGATCACTCCAAAGTGTCATATGACTAGTTTATTAAGGAATCAAGGAAGCCATGAAAATATAGGACATGATCTCAATACAATATAGTCATTTGATGATTCAATAGCTAAGCTTAGCATTGTTTTAAATCCTATATCTTGTTACTATTTCTGCTGTATTCTACCTGCAGGATTCCAAAGACGTGAAGATGTATAACTATGCTCTAGTCAGAGACTAAAAAATTATCCACATGAGATTGAAGTGAATCTGTTGGACAGACGGAGCAAGGATATCATAAACTGCAATAAAAGCCAGTAAAAACAATATGCATTTTGTCCTCACTGCAACAAAATGCTAATAAGCCACAACTAATTCCTGTCTGCTAACAGAAGCAGCTTGTACACCCAAACGCTGTCAACAACCCTCCAGAAATGCCAGTACAGGCCTTTCAAAACACCTGCTTCATCAAATCTATCTGCTTTTCTTCCAAACACGACAGATAATTCTATTTGAGCTCCCGCGTCACCCAAGATTTGCAGGAAATACAGACTATGTGCCTTCGTTGTAATATTGCTTTGACAGCAGTGGATGGATTTCCTGCACGTTATGACGGGAAGATCAATTCTTCCAAACCCACGATGGCTGAGCGTTCTCCAGAGAGCACATCATTATCTTTCCCGAGATAAGCTAACATTGGCACATTCACACACAGTAGGTTAATGCAATTCAAAGAGGGGCAGAGGAGCCGGGGGTAGATGCCAGGGCATGCAAATACAGCACACATGATAAACGTCCAAAACTGCTGGTACTGCAATAAACTGCTCTGAGAGAACAGGGTTTTACTTGTAACCCTTTTGCAGTAATCTAATAATGGTTCTCTTTTCCATTATCTTATTTAATTTCAAGATTTCAGCCACCCACAGAAGAAGGGAAAAGGCTAACAGGGCGTGTGTTTGTGCATCCAACTAACTTGATTAGGGTTTTAGTCCTTTCTGTCGTGAATGCTCAGCTCATTGATTTGGCCTGCTGCTCCGGCACAGAGACAACTTTCTTTAAGACTCAAGTGTTTTTCATCCAAGATGGTGGAAAGCATGATTTCTGACTCTAGATGGGGGCCACAGTAATCAGAGTTCCTACTGGCTGCTGTAGGTCAGTTGATCATATGGAGATGGGGCTTGAATTTGGAAGTGGTGCTACTTCATTACTTCACCATTTAAAATACCCTTTTGGCTTCTGTTGTCACTAAATTCTGTTTAAAAATGAAGTAATAATGTATTGTGACATAAAACATTGTTACAATGCTGCTGGTGTCCAGTCCAGAATGTTATTTAACATGCAGACCAAGAAGTATTTACACCTGTGAGCAACATCTGATGTGTCCTGAGGGAGTAGAGGTTTGCTACATGAACATAGAGTGAAGATGTTAACTCCACACTGACCCCAGTTGTTTCTGGTCGAGTTGGAACCTGGGACACATCCCCAAGTGCTGTGAGAAGACTGGCACTGAGGCTCATAGTATTGTGAATCCAGGAAGAAGGGAGAACAGAAAAATACTAAAAAAGGATAAAATCTAAATAATAACCAAAACCCCAACAAGGAGCAGGTGGATTCAGAGATTTCAGGATTTCAGGATTGCTTTTTAAAATAGAATAGGACACAATGCCAAATACCAGAAATGACTGGAGCAATGTAATTCAAAACTCTATAAGAACACACATTAGTGGTTTTGGATGAAATAGGAAGCTTTTCCTCTGCTGCGGGTTTAAAGAAGGGATAACCAACAGGAGATAGCAACAGCTTCCTCCACAGTTTAAGGTGCAGTAAGTGGATAAGAGGGATTAATGGTATCCAAGCCACAACACACCAGCCAATCCTGTTAAGCCAAGCCAGGCACAGTGGCAGTAGTTCAGATGTGTATGGCTACGATGATCCAGTGTGGGTCTCCTGACGCGCAGCATCCCTCAGAAGAGCGTTATCACTCCTGCCTGTGTATGTACCATCTCCCCATTGTATGTTCCCCCGTGTGTTTCCTGTGCTCTTTTGTCTTTTTCTTCCTTACCAGCTCAGTTTTTCAGTGCGGATCATGAGACTCTATTGCCTCTGACCGCAGCTGTGTATTTTCTGTTTTTCTTTTTCTCCTTACTTTTACACTTTGTTTCTACACCAACAATGCCGTTGTTCTTGACATAACTTGACGTTCATGCCTCCTCATTTTTCTTTTGCCATACCGTTTCATTCATGTCATGATGCATTTGTTTACTCAGCGTGATGGATTAGATTCATTTGAGGCAGATGAAAGAACTTTTCTAAAAACGCAAATCTTTATCCTGAATATATTAAAAACAGCTTTTAGCTATCTATGAGTTTAATCCTTGGCCAGTATTCATGTGTACGCATGTCACAAACACTAACCTGGATTTCTACCCCCCTCCCAGACCCCGAATGCTGACCCCCTGTGATAATGAGGCATCACAGTCAGGACTATAACATCGCTTTTGCTTTGCCAACTGCACAGATGCTGAATTCATGGCACGTCCTTATAGGAAAATAATCCCTGCTAGATTTACAGCAAAAGCCGGAATGGTTGCCTCTCACTTTTCACTCTGTTCTTTATCTTGTGTTTTTCATTAGATTTGGCTTAAGAGTTCAACATAAGATGAAATGTGTGATTTCAGTGGATTAGGTGTATACTTGTTTCTGGAGTAGAACAATCCTTTGTTTTGTTACAGGAAAGTTCAGTCCCCCAGGTTCTCGATACCTACACAGAACCTGAAACAAGCAATACAGCACATTTTGTATGTCTAAGCCTCACAGAGCATGTTCAGTACATTAGTACTCAGAATGGGAGCTTGAGGAATCACAGTGAGGTAGGAAATGTGCTTTGATTCTTACTTTCACCGCAGTGCAATCTCCACGCCACTTGTGAGCAGCATTACTATGGTAACAGCGGATTATCATCGATTACATAACTGGGGCTGTGCTCTTAAACCCATTGGATAAAGACTCACATTGTGCTGGCATATACAGTATAGACAGTACAGTTTGTGCTACATTAGTTTACTGAAGTATACTTTGAATGACAAAGATATTTCCTTGGTATATCGTATTTGTGTCTGATACGTTCACAATAACAGCGTGGCAATAATAAAAATGGTGGTTGATCCAAGAATGAAATAAAAAAATCAAATTAAAATCAAGTAATATCCCTGCAGCTCTGATTGCACCACTTAATTAATTCAAGTAACCTTAACTCTGAAGCGATAAGAAGTGTAGACAAAAAAATGAAAAGAAAAAAGCACACATTCACTTTCATATCAAGTCAACAAAATCGCCTACATGCATGCACAAAAGCTTGCAACCCTTTACTCTGTGGCTGTAAATCAGTGCCTGATTGGCTCACTGGGTGACCTTTGAAAATAAGGGCCACTCATGTCATTTAAATCCATGCCTTCCATGATTTAGCTCCACAGCTAATCACATGAGAGGTTTTCTGCCAAACATGGGCACACACGTACACTTTTTGTACCATATTATGTAATTATAAAAACTGCAGGCATTTTATACTCCCTACACACACAGGAGGAGTATCAGTAACACAAGTTCAATACAACTGCCTCTGGTCTGTTGACAGAGCACAGCGGCATGTGGGAGAACAGAACACTCTAATCAGATATGTCTTACCAGAGCAACACAGATACCACAATGTGGATAGATGTACTTTATAGGGATTTTAAATCACAGTGTTAAACGGTGTGAAATTTAAATGAAATTTAAATGAAATGTATTCCACTTCTTCCACCTGAAAGGATCTTTAACATAGTCCCTTGAACATTATGTTGCATTGTGTTCTCTAAATCAAGAACAGCAATCTGGTAAAACCTCCCCATGCTGCAGAAGGTATTTTCAAATGTGCCTGATCTAGTTAGCTCTGCGTTTTCATTAACATTACCGTGGAGTTATTTCCCAAACTGCACGTGTGTGTTAATGTCAGTGGTAATTTGGCATCACTGTGTTTCCTCTTACACTCAGTGAGCCACTGATCACCAGGCTAACATGCTCACAATGACAAAGCTTGCTTGCATGTTAGTAATGTGTGCAGTGTGTGTGTATTGCTCACATTAGCCAATTAGCCATTTTAGGACTAAAAATAAAGTCATGTTGAGGCTTAATAGGAATGGAATTAGTTTACCCGGTGTTTGTTTTTTATTTAGTTTAGCATACACCAGAGTAGAAACCAGATGGTGACACGAAATGAAGAAGGAACAGGGTCCTTAGTTATTTCAGTTCATCTTAAAGGAAACATGAATGTGTGTACCAAAGTTTATGGCTAACCTTAAGTGTTTGTTGTTTATTTAAAACCAAACCCCTCATGGCAATACTGTAAAAAACAAGTCATTAGGATTCATCATGTGATGACCCTGAATGACCATGAGTTACTTTAGTCAGTACCAAGGCGGTGGACCGACTAACAGAGCCACCCCTTGAGCCATAAATGAACTTTTTTAGATGTAACTGCTACATTGTGGGTCACAGGGACAATTTTACTGTCCCATCAGATTTAGGCAGTAATCCTAAACTAAGCAAAAAGATTGATTTCTTACATATGGACATATTTCATATTTTGATACCGTTTTGTAGAAATTGGGCTCAACAGAACAGTGTTCTAGTAGAGGTTTCCTCTGAGGAGGCAGTTTGTGGTCTGGACATCATTAGCCTGGTTTTAAATGTGTTAAGTCTCACTCTGGGACCACCTCTGCAGCTGATCCCATAACCTTATCTCACACTAAATACGTTCCATTAATTTGCTTCACTAAATACAATGGTGGACTGTTTGGGAGAAGCAAAGCTGCCTGGTTTACGACTACTGGCAACACTTTTTTTTCCAATCCAGTAAGTGTGACATCCACTTTGTATCACAGGGAGCACAAAGCATATGTCTTTGACGCTGGCAACCCACATGTGATTAGGTTAAGACTAGTAAGACACACACTCACTGGTGTACCGCAAGAGTAATGGTGGAGGCAGTGAATCAGACATTAACTCATTTGAATTCAAGTGACTAAAATATAATAAAATCAACAATACAAAACACCTCACAAAAACACTAAAATCCTGTTTCTCTTTTTACACTACATTTATCCTGATTCCATATTTAAAAGTATCTGTCATTTGCCAAATCTTGCAAAATTCCATTTTTTCCAAATTGAGGACAATGTTTCTCAGAAAACACTGAAGTCATACTTCCATCAGCTGATGCTTCATTCATGCCTCACCACCAGGTCATCAGCTGCATGACTAACAACTGATTAGTAACGTCCATTCATATTCATCAAGGTGTAAAGCCTTAGGACTTCTAACTTTACACTTTTACTCTCTTTATACAACCATATCAACACTGTTTGCTGCTGCTGTTCTCTCCACAGTCCTAACCTTGTCTTTATGTGTTAAGCCTTTGTTAACTTTACTCAGATCCCAATTCTTATAAAAAATGTATTGCTCATATATCTTAGATATACATCTACAGATTTTCAGTATTGTTATTGTTTCACCAAACCAGTATTTAAAAAGATCCAGAATTCCCTTTGGATTTATCAAGTCCACTTTTTGATGATCACAGACTGGTATCGTCCAGTCTGCTGATGCCATGAAGCACCACTTGTGGAATTTCACTGCAAATGTATCAAACTCTTGCCTCTTTCCTCCATCTGGAGCTATTTACATGGATATTTGTAGAGAACCTCAAGAAATGGCATTACATTTGCTACTACATTGCATTTTTAAAAAAATCATTTTATTTCAAGAACATCTTTAGATTTAGGAGACTGACATAAAATGCACACATGTCAATATGCCAATAATCTTCTAGTTGTATATTTTCTAAGTGGTAAAATTTATATTTTAATTCTTTAATTTAAATATTAGGGTTAGCTATATGTATTACTCTATTATTATTTTTGTACTATTATTTATTTTCATAGTCTATCTTTTTAATCTATTTTTTGTTTTTAGTGTTTCTATTCTTAATATTTTTAAGCAATGTTTGTGGGGAGAAAGAGATTTAAGAATTTCATTGACAATGCATATGTAAATTGGTGTAGAATAAATTCTTGAATCTACAAAACATACCTTCATAGCACGACTGTCATTGAACTAATTAAATTGTTCTTCTACCTCATGATCCCAAAGGTTCCTCCCTGTTAGTTTGTTTGTTTTTCAGAGTGAGTTGTCAGTAGCACAGGTTCCTCTCAGCAGGGTGAGTGAGCCCAGCAGAAGAATGGCGGACGACATCCTGTCATGGTGGGGCTGTTGCTAATTGTTTCCCGGAGACCAGTGGCACACCAGACAGCCAGACCTAATTAGGATTTTCAAACAATCCAACCTGCCAGACGAAGTTGTTCAAACCCACTCTGTGAGCGGAGGCACACAATGACTTTGCAATGATCTTGTCAAACACGTACAGTCATACACTTGTATAAATGTCACATCCTGTTACATAATGGCCTGACAGTTAATTGCATGAAGTGTATCCCATTTAGATAATGAATATGTCACAATCCCATCACAGCTGGGATATTTGATCAAATTTGATCAAATTGAATAAATTAGATACATATGTATATGTATATATATATATATATATATATATATATATATATATATATATATATATATATATATAT
>JAOXYL010000052.1:19596101-19608998 GCA_028564955.1 Terapon puta
GAGATTCTTAATGTTTCACCTCTCATCCAAGAAGCTTCTTCAATTCAGTTCAGATACTTGTTTAGTCTTTCTGGTGCATAGCCACAAGGTGGAGCTATTGTCTGACCCTCACAAAGCACAGACGTCCCAACATGCCAACAGGCATGCTCAGGCGAAGGTCCCTGATAAGGTCTCAGCAGTTCCTATCATCAAATCTTGCAACCACATGCAGACTGCCTGGCTTAAGGCTGATGTGAAATCTAGTTGTACAACACAGAAAGGTGACTGAGGCACATCACCCTGAAAATGACAAATAGGTATGAGCGCTGATCTTCAGAGACAAAGCATTGAAAACAAATGTCTGAGAGTTTTAGGATCTACTAAATGACCTTAAAGATTACCCAACTTACCCCATCATTTCAACTCAAACTCACATGGCTCCTTTCCTTTGCTTTCGTTGGAGATTGGACAAAATCTAAAAATGACCACAGACGCCACTCACCTGCCTATAATCACCAATTTTACTGAGAAGTCAGTACAGATTCAGTTGGCAACCATGGTTTAATGTGACAAACACTGCCGAAACATTAAAGTACTGACAATGAAAACACTAAAGAGGCAATGAAGAGCTCCTGTGGTTTCACACCATCTGTGACCAACCTCACAACAACTTCTGCTAAGTAATTATTTGCTACTATAAAATACCAGGCTTGTACTGGGGTGATCTGCTAAAACCATAATGTTTGTGACTAAGAAAAGTTTATACGATTCCATCTCTCACCTTAAGGCTTCCAGTGCATTTTATGACTTATATTTTGAGTTCTCTCTTTCTCTCTCTCAGATAAGCACAGTGCATGTCGCAACACATCACTAAACCTACTGCTTTCAGGCCAGTTCAGACTGTTCTGTTGCTCTTAGCCAGGTTTAAAACAAGTGAGTGAAATCAGTGCCTCTTGTAGTGCAGATGACAGATGACCACCAAATAAAGCAGGTATCAAGTAGCCTATAGTGTATTCTTCAACATATTTCCTGTCTATTCCTCTCTTAACATTCCTTTTTGACCAATGCCTTGGGCAAGCATGGAGATTAAAAATCTAAAAGTACAACTTTAGACACTAGAGACAACTAAAGCTGAGGGCATAGCCAATGTAGTCTAAATTGCACTGCGAATAGCCAAAATGAAAAAAAAAAAAAAATGGATGTGATCACCAGCTACCACTGTTAGTGAAACAAAAGTCAAGATAGATTTCAATAAAAAGTTTGTTTCCACCTACAGTCATAATGCAGTAAACTAAATCATTAACCACATGATTTAAAAAAATCAGATGCTGCACTTGTTCAGATGGATACTTATCACAAAAAGAAAGTGACCACATTGTAGGTGGTTTTTCCTTCCTCAGCTTAAAGAATGTTCTTTAATACAAATCTAAATCTCTTACAATGCTACAGGGCACAATCAACACTGTCTGTTGACTACTTAAATCATCAAAGACAGAGGAAACACTCCATACCATCATTGAGAAGGTTTTACAGAAGATACAACAGCCCTCATGTGATCCTACAGAAGAACTGTTTGCATTGGGCGACTCCCAGGTGTGAATGGGAGCACTGTATGAACGTGATGTTAAGCTGTTGATGTTAGGTCTTGAGGAGACTCTTTAGATAAATAAAGACTTTGAATAAAGTGTCCATTGTGCAGCAGCAACTAGGAAGAATCACATGAAAGATCAACCTTATAGAGAGACTTGAGTACAAACTCATTTTCATGATTAACCCAGTTGCTCTTCTATGAGTCTTGAAGAGATCATTGATTTTGTGGTGATTAGGGTTTCACTTTCTGTTGGTTATTTTGAGTGTTTACACGTAAAAAAAGGAAGGGAGGCCATGAGGCTGTGTGAGAAGGTATTTTGTTCAGTGGGTTGCGTGTAAGGTCCTGATATCTTTACCAGTAACGTCAGTGTGCAGTGCGACCAATTTCTTCATGTTTGTCCAAAAATGTCTTCTTCACAGTCGTTATTCACTGCTGTTTGCCTTATCTACTGTACACATGCCATTATCATTATGCTTCATCTGTGGCTTTCTGCAGTGCTGCAGTGCAACTGCGACCTGCAGTCCCACCTGAACAAGTCTCAGTGAAAACATGTGGCTTTGAATGGAAAATTGTACACCACCTCAAATTTTAGTACTCAATATCTGTTACCAAAAATGTATGGTACGTTGCTCCTCTCTCAGTCTGCAAGAAAGACAAGTCGGCAAAGTCAACAGCTCTCTTTGCTTGTAATCTGAGTTAACGGTTAGGAGTTGTCCCCAGGCTAAAGTCAGAGTGGTCTGAGGAAAATGACTCGCATGCAAATGTCTGATGGTGTGCGACTATCAAAAACATAAGGCTAAAACATTGACAAAACTTCCCAAATTTAAAGATGAACTCTGTAACTCTTAACTCAGGTATTTTTCTGGTCTAGTATAGTTAGATAGTACGACTAGTCCACGGTCAGACCTGCCGTGCTGTCGTCTTATTGCGTTAGGTGGTGACGAACCACCTTTCTTGCTGACGGTGCAAACAAACCGGAGCTGTCACAGAGGAACTGCAGCACCCCGAGCCCAGTTTTTAAATAGTTTCACACAGTGAAGCCAAACAGAAAAACCATGGCTCTATATAAAAAAAACCCTCCCTTTACACAATAAGGGGAGAAAAGTGGTGCAAAGAACACTCTGATGTCAACATCACTTGAAGTCTTTCTTCCAGACAGAGGTCGACAGTGTGTGGAAAGTTTCATGTTTCAACTTAAATATAATTTTCTGGTAACAGAAACATCTCATTCAGGTCATTTCAATAAAAAATAAGATACAGCAGCCTGGCATATATTGTTTTTAGGCAACAACCTTTGTTAATTCCACTACAAGAATTTTTAGTTGGTATTCGTTTTGTAAATACAACACATATAGTCTTTCAAACAAACACGTCTTTTTCAGACGAGTTAAATTTGATTATAAGCGCAAGTGCAGTAAATATAGAACATGTCCAACACTTCCTCCACATCCTGTCTTCTCACTTACAAAACTCCAGTAAATAAATCTGAGATAAATGAAGATCAGCCTGACCCCAGTTTCTTTCATTCTGACACTGCAGATGCTGCTCTGTGTCACGTAAACAGATGAAGGAGGCCTGTTAACTCGTCTGTCTACAAAACATGTTTATTCCACATCTAACGTGGAGAGAAACTCTGCGTGTCTGAGGCTCTTCAGAGAGGAAAACACATCCTTCTCCGGCCCCACAGTGAGGAGCACCGCTCGGCCCAGACCCGCAGAACAGAGGGGCTTTTGTGGCCCTCACATCTGGGCAGGCCGGCTACAGTTTATCCCTCCTTTATCCCGGAGCCCTGCAAATAAGAGCCCCGGGGCTTTGTGGAGGAAAAGGCCACAGAAAAAAAAAATAAGAGAATGATCCAGAATGTGAGACTTCCGCTCAGTTGTGGTGGTGAAAGTGAGGAGGGGGTGGTATGGACTCCCCCGCCCTCCCCATCACCATGAGGCCAGAAAAAACTGGGCTCAGAAGTTGTTGTGAGTCTGCAGGTGGACGAACCTAAAAATCTTGAGGAGGCAGAAGACGAGGCCTGACCCTGAGAAGGCACAAAAATCAAACGTTCATCTAAAAAAAACGCAACAGGACACCAACCCCTGTTTTAGAAGAAATCCTCCTCGTGCCTCTAACGGGCCACGACGTCACCGCGCAGCCCTCCACGCGCCGCCACCGCCACGAGACGGGCGGCGGAGGAGATGAAGAGCCGCCGTGTTAGTAAAGTCACCGCGGAGGGAGACAACTTCGAGCCAGCATCAAAGTCATCCTCCGGAAAATGAGAACGATAGGTTCTGTGGGCAGCGGAGGCAGCAGACACACATACAGAGAGAGAATAATAAAAAAAAAAAACAGGACGCGACCCTGCGCGTTCCTCCATCAGTAAATCCGGCCGACACGCTCAAGGCGCCAGAGAAAACATCCACAATAGTCTGCATACCAGCACAACGAGGACGGCAGACGGTGCTGCTGGCCACAAATTAGCACCAACACACATTTAAACACCAACAATTAGACAAAATGCGGCCGGCTGTGGTGCGTTCAGTAACGCCGCCAGCCTGAGCGCGTAAACTTGAGTTAGCCTCTCAACAATACATCGGCCGAGCCTGCTGTACTCGACACTAGCTGCTAAAACTACACAACATTAGCTTAAAAAACAGGTCGTCGCCCTTCAGGTATAAAAGTTTAAAAAGTTCTAACTTAAACTGAGGCAGCTTGGTTAGCCGAAGCTTAAAAAAACAAAAAAAAAACAGCTCCGCGGTGATGCTGATTTGTTTGCTGTCTCACCTTCAGCTGGGATTTGAGCTCCTCCGGCGGCTCCTCCGAGTTGCCGCTGAAACGTCGAGAGCCTCTGCTTGTTTTTTTTAAAATTATTTTATTTTATTTAAAAAAAAACAAAGCCCCCGTCCCGCTCTTAATATCAAGCCATTCAGCGTCTCTCTTCCAGCGAGGAGCCCGTGTCCTTCTCCAGTTGTGCGTGCTGTACTGCGGGCTGAGGACAAAGACTATTCCCAAATCCCCCCCTTTTTTTTCTCTCCTCCCAGTTTGAGCCGGGCACCCCACCCCCTGTCTGCGCACGGTGGAGGAAAACGATCGGCTGCCAGCATTCCTGATGCAATCCTCGCTCCGTCTGTCGGCAGGAACTTTATCCCGAGCTTGGAGAGTGGGAAGAAGTCAGAGTCACCAGAGGGAGAAATGTGCCTTGAACGGAGCAGTGCGGGCAGCTGTTGGTAAAGCAGAGTCAGTGGGCTTGGTGCGACGTTCACTCCCCGCTGAGAATTTTAAGTGTCACCTACAGAGCAGACATTAAAGTCGCACGCGGGGCTTCTTCGTGTTGTAACCTGCAGATGTGGCATGTGCCCACATTACTCAGAGCTGCAGGTGAAGACAGCAGCAGCCACACATGAACCCCTGTGTGTGTGTGTGTGTGTGTGTGTGTGTGTGTGTGTGTGTGTGTCAGCAGCCGTATCCCCAATCTAACCTTTGTTTCTGCTGGGGATGTGGAGCAGCACACAGCCTGCCAATACTGAGCGCCCCCTTTTCCTGCTGATGCAGATGTTCGGAAGTTGTTGCCACCGCGAGGCCCCTTCCTCCGTGTCACACTTTCTTTGGCAAAAAGGCCGCACGTGCCTTTTCCTCAGCGCCCACCCCGCTCACCCCTCACCCCAACCCCTCCTCGCACTTAGGCATCTCTTTGAAACTACATCCTACACTTGATGATGTTCATTTCTAGAAGACAAAGGAGCGGTGACTCTATTTTAAGATGGGATTTATGTCCCATGTGGACTTGGGAGGGGGGGGGGCTCTGGAGCAGTAGTGTCACGATTCACCGAGTGAACAGTGAGTTGTCCGAACTCAGCACTTGTGTCGACTCGCTACCCGACAGTAAAAAAGTGACTCTCGGCGGCGTGGCATTAGCCTCACACTCAATCAAAGGTGAGATTCCCTGTAAGCAGTTGAATTTCCAGTAGGCTTACGCTGCACTTTCCCCAAAGGAGCGAATTAAATGAGATATGTGCGGTTACCCAGATTAAATAAGGCAGGCATCCAGTCAGCATCAGTCTCCTCAGGTCGTCACTCAGATTGAATGATAGCATTGCTCCGAAATGCCAGTCTCCAGTGCTCACACACCTCCGGGCAAAAACACGACCCAAGCAGATCTGCTGGACTTTCACACAAAGACTGTTGTGAATGGACTGCAAATATCAGGACTGGTTGTGCTTTTTCCTGTTCTTTTCTTTTTCTTTTCAATTTTTGATAGCTCATCACGGATGGACGGAGAAAGTAAATCACAGGCAGCGGTTGTTGTTTAATATCTGCTGCAAACAGGAGGTCAGTGGAGGAATGCGATGCCCTTCCCCCTTCTCAGGGAGCAGCATAGCTCTATTGTGAACCACAAGCATGCTTTCATTCACGGGGTGTAATGCGGGGTGCCCTGGAAAACCACAGTCCTAATGACATAGAGCGATCATCTGGAGACTGAACAGCCAGGCCTCGTGGTTCTCGGGCTGCTAATACGAAATCAACGTGTGCATGTCTTATTCTACTCTAATTCTTCATATTAGTCAAATATTATGATGTTGTTGTTCTATGATAGTTCCCTGGAATCCTTTTTTAAGCTGTTTTTCAGTTCCTTAATATTGAGGCCCATGATTGAGTCACTGGATGGTATCATTTCCATGATGGGATGAGCAACTCATAAGTGCCGTATTTCAAATGGGCTGGTGTCAAACATGTCAGGATGCACTAGAGACAAACAGACTGTATTGACGCAGTTCAAATCCAGATGGTTAAAATAAAGCCCGCTGCCCACACCATTAGAAAACATGTTTGTTCCATCCACGCTGAGCTGTCATGACCAAAATTATGTCTTTGCAACCCGGCCCCCTCATGCCCAGAGTATATGAATTTGAAAACAGCTGCACCGTTGAGTTGAAGTCTTGCTGGGAAAACCGATCTTTGTGTAAATGTTGATGTATGACATCTGAATCTGGCTTGAAGCTGCTTGCTCAAGTGGCCAGTGATTACCCAACAGACGAGAGAAACACTCTCCTATTGTTGTGGCATTTCAGTGTGGGCGTCACAGTTTTTAAAAACATAAATAGCATTTCATGATCCATCCGCAGTGGTGTGGGCATGCGCTAACACTGTTTTCACCAGACACTTCTCCATGCTACTCTGGTCTGTTTTTCCAGAAATAAATGTCTGGAGCGGTTGTTCTTCATGATTGTTTTTTTTTTTGTTTTGTTTTTTTTCACTAACCAGCATTTTTTCAGTTCCACAAATATGATGTTGCAACATTTCCACAGAGGTGAAAGGGCTTTGCTCAAGACTTGCCCTTTGGTCTTGCCCCACTGTGAATCAACCCCATGTGATGTTTGCCTTCTTGACAGATATTCAAACATGCACGTTTGATGACAGAGTCAGCCTACAACCGGTTTTGTGTCTGAGTCCTTGTGCATGTGCAATAAGAAAGGCACGGTGCTCCCCCTCAGTCAGCTCTTTTGTCAGCAGACAGAGCTGAAATGCCTGAGACGGCAGTAAAGGTGGACAAATATGGCATAGTCTACAGACCTCACTCTGCCACTCGTGATTGTGCTTCTACAACAAATTATTGTAGGGATGATGTGTGTATCTGTCGCCATGTTGCAGGTACACAGTGGAAGGGTTCCCCTTCTCTTTATGTCAACACTATACAGCACTGGGGTCTTTGGGTTAACAGAAATGCTTGCCGCGTGCTCTTGCTGGTTTTAATCTTTTAACTTGCATTCTTGTGGCAGTCTCCCTGCCAACACTCCCAGGAAAATGCACAAGGGCACAATTCATTTTATGAAATGGCATTAGCACAAGGTTAACCTGGCAACTGTCCAAGATGACTTTAGAAAAATGACCAGCTGTGCCTTTGCTTTGGGCCAGGGAGGAATTCCTTTCTCTTGCAGTTTGACCTTTTGGTTGTGAAACTTTTTTTTTTATTATTTATTAGTCCATTCCTTGTGGCAATTTTTTATTTTTGACAATCTCTTTCTTCAGCCACCCATAGGTGTCCCTTTATGAAAAAGACGACTTCATGTGCAGGTAGCAGATCTGCCTGCACTTGTAAGGTTTATTCACACAGAGTAATAAAGTTCAGCAGTTAGCATAGCCCACACTGTTACATTTTAATTCACAGTACAACAGGGAAGTTGAGTTTCCTGCCAGCAAGACTAATGCTTTCCATCTGTGTGTTGTTTAAGAGCCTGTGTATCCCAAGTAGTGCCTAATAAGGTTCTGCCTCAAATCAAATGTACTCAGTTTGACTTAACCCCATAATATGACAGTCACAGCAGAATTGGGCCTACTGTCATTGATAGAAATGGGTTTGGATGACCTTAGACCTCATATCAAACCTGTATAAAATGTATTCTGAGGTGCAGTATATCACGCCTATGGTCCCATATGTATCCAAACAATAGCCAGAGGTGTTTTCTGCAAAGCTTGCCAAGGAAAGTGAATGCAATTTCTATAACCACAAAATGCTTTTGGAATGAACCAAATAACTCGTTTTTGTACGAGTTAATAACTTTGGCACACATGAGCAACTGAAAGTTTTCAACACCATCAGTACAGGGTGTCCCCTCTGTACTGTATTTACCAGAGGAGGTTTCAATATAAAACTGTTTGAGGAGCCTGGCTTTAAAGCAAAGTAAGACATAGAGTATACAGTACAGTATATTCAAATTATATTTGCAACATGTGATGGTCAGGGGTCAGTAAACTCTGCTTATTTGTTTGTCAAGTTGTAATTCTCTGCATTTTGAACTCGAAGCTTTGTGGCAAAGAGATAAAGGTTTGGAAACTTCTGACGTCTGTAACTGCTCCTTCCTCATCGGTTTACTGCTCGCTTCCTTCCTATTCCTGATCATCACCTCCTTTCTAGGACAGTCCGCGGAGGGGGACAGTGAGTGGGTGACTAGGCAAGGGGCAAAAGGGGGTTGGTGGGCCTAATTTGCAAGGTCACCTTGTTTTGCATGGGGGAAGGGGGCTGTTGTGTTCAACAGTGAGGCTCCTAGGTGTTTTTTACATGTCTGTACAGTTGTCCAGAAGCTCCCCAGTGTTTTAATTCTCAGAAGTGTCTGATCTGGCATGCTATATGATTGAGGTGTGTTATCTCAGGATGCAGGTCCAGTTACAGAACCTATTGTTGTCAGTCATGCAGTCAACACCAGCACCCCTCAGTAGCATGGACTGGGCACAGTTGCAACAGACTGCACGTGGGACACACAAAAGAAACCCCCATGCTTATAGGGAGGAGGGGTACAGAGTTACCATGGAAACAGACGGCCCTACCCCCGTAGCAGATGGTGGTGGTGAGGGTATCGGGGGCTGGGAGTAACGACGGCGGGACCCAGAGATGATTATCTCTCTCGGGTTTCCGCCTTAAAACAACAGCTTCTGTGTGTCTTCTTAACAAAACAGGTGGCTTTGTTCCATGTTAAATTATTGTGCAAGAGGCAAGCTTTGTTCTGTGGTTTCCAAGAAAATATTTTAAAATGTTTTATTTTATGGATGTGCATCCATTATTTAGTGCATTTTAGTATGAGCTGTACCTTAATGAATACATTTGATTTAGTTTGTGTTTTAGTTTAACACACTCACATTGTTGTGTCCAAAATCTCCCTGCAGCACTAATTTAATGTACACAGTCTAAAAACTGGCTTCCATTGCAAATTCTAACCAAATATATATTAAATCAGCAAAAGAAAATGCAAATGAATGTGCGTTACCATCCCCTTCTGTGATGTGAATATTAAGAGTTTGGTGCATCAAGATAAACATCTGATGGTGTCAATTAAACCTTGATGATGAATAAACACATAAAAACAGGCCGTTGTTGATACTCATATGTCCATATGTAATTGAAAGAGTTCAGCCAGAGCAAATAGGATTTTTTTGGCTCACTTAGTTAGACAAATCAAGTGGGAAGTGGTCAAATTTACAGACAGGCAGTTTAGTAATACGCATACACACACACCAAAAAACAATAACTCATACTTACTTGAATATCCACTCAGTAACACCGACACATATCAGCTTTGCCTAATTTAATTCTTCTTCACACCAAACAAGGACTGTAGACTCCAAACGTGTCAGATTATTGTTATAATTTACTTTGCAAAAATTAGGAGCCGTCATGACTTTCCAAATATGTAAAATCCAGTCTGTGAATGTTATAACTGGCTGTGTAGTGTTAAGTCTAATGCACCATTGGACTCCTGGAACTTGGCTTCTCGGGTTGTTTTCTGTGTCCCAACATTATTTGAAGCAACATCCAAAACAGCAGCCCCCCTTTTTAAAGCAGTTCTGAACTGCTTTAATCTTAAGTGATAAACAGAAGCTCTATAGCTCAGCTTTACAGTATATGTGACATTACCAGCTCAGTTCAAGTTCTCACAGCCTGAGCCTTTTCAGCTCTCTTTAGTCCTGAGACTGAGATCATTGCAGTGTTACATCAGTACAAATGGCAAGAGTTTCACACAAGTTTAAAAGGAAGCGATCTGTGATGTCTCGGAGCAAACATGCTTGAGGCTGAAGAGCAAAGGCAGCTCTTTAAAAGGAGAAAAAAGAAACACTTCAAGGCACAGGAAATGTGGTTATTGAGGAAGGTCTCCGTGCCCCCCCCTCGCCCCCACCCCCTTTGCCTTCGCTTGTTTGCTTGCAACACATTTCTGGATTGCAGACTCTTCCTTACATTTGGAGTAGAGGTGCCCATAAAACTTCTTTTTTGAATATTGTTGCTTGAATATCATAAAATGAGCAAGAAAAGTCAGCACAGGAATGACGTATGAAGTTGTAGCGATAGCAGTTTACTTATGTTGCTTTCCTGCTTTGTTTATGGCAACTAGAGCAGTAGCTGTGTGCAGTTCCTGGAAAACTATTAGATGTTATAATCCAATACAATATCCTTGTCTGAAGTAATTGAGCAAGAAAATGTGACCAACTGTACAGAAGAATTTGTCTCCCACACACTAAGTAATCTCTGTGTGTGTACGTGGAACTCTCTCTTAACTGACTCCACGTGTAACTCCCCAGCTGCCTGCATCTGGTTTGGAGACTTTGTAACTTTGCTCTTACCCAAGCTTGTATCCCTCTCTCCATTTCCAGTGACACCCAATCTTCTGTCTTGTCAGAAAAAAAACAACGTGCCTACTTTTTTTTTTTATCTCTGTGCAGAACATTCACTGTCTTCTAGAAATATCATCTCATTAGTACTCGTTGAAGGACCAAGCGGTGAACAAATGCCAAACTTTAAAAGCAAATTCCTTAATTCAGACTATTAAGCCCCTCAAAAAAAGGGCCACTCCAGTGATGTCAGCATGACTGCGCCAAAGAGTCATAAATGCGTAAAGGACTTGGCAAGCCTTTCAGGGAAGTTGGACGGAGAGGAATTATGGGCTGAGTAAAACTGCTAAGATCACCATTGATTCAGCATGTACGGCGCCTCTCCCCTGGATGACAGGAAAATGAGATAATCTATCAAAGCGGCAGTAAGGGACTGCGGAGGAAAAGATGATTTGTGTGCTTGTTGTCATGAGAGCACAAAGTGAGGGCTGGGCTTCGCTGTCACTCGGCGGACTACTTTGATTTGAAATCAAAGTTTAGGCCATTCGATAGTGCTAAATTGTCTGTTTCAGCTGTGAATCTTTGTATCCATCAGTCATCTCGAACATTTCTGGCCAACTTTCGCTTGGGAATGACAAGACGTATTGAGTTTCAAAACACGATCTGAGGTGAGGAGTGGTATGTCCTAAAGCGAGGGCAGCTTCGTACATGGTTCTTGTCCGGCACATGTGTTTATTCCATCTGGCCCTGCCCTCTCATGTCTGAGTGGTGATGTCATGAAATGAGTTTTTTCGGGTCTCACAGCTTCTTGTTGGACCACAGTTTATGTACCAGGTCAGAGTCAGACTGTAGGAGACGTTGTGAGTATAAATATATATTCTTTGTGTCCGTTGGGTAGGACGGATTACACATTCTCTCCTCATGGTCAAAATCCCGCTACAGCTGTGGTTTGCTGGATTTACCATGACGCTTGTTTTAAGAGTGGGACTGATGCAAAGACCATCATCCGTGTGGGAAGGGCGTCAGCAACTGTCGGAGGATATGAGTGGTCGCTGTATCCACGTGTGTAGATTTGAATCCTCCTCGGCTGTGGAGAAAATCAAACAAAGCTTATTTAATTTAAGGATTTTTTCCTACGCGTGAACACTCAATGGACTGTTACATTTCACACAAATACAGTAAAAGGTCCAGGTTCCCATTATCACCCCACTGTTCCATCACACATGGAAATAAGAGAGCATTGTGCAAAGAAACGATCCCATGCAAATGTGCTCGTCTTCAGGGTGGAATCCTGAAGGTGAAGTCACACATAAGGCAATGTGTTAGTGAATGAATAGTCATTAACTTGACTGCTTAAGGTAACGCCTGTTATTTGTCAAGCAGAAATAATCTGAGGATAAGATCAACTAAAGATAGATCTCAGTAAGATATTTGGACCATGTAAGCAAGGACAATGTGACAATGGCTTCTAGCTGAGGATGGGAGCAGAGTTTTTAGGGTTCTTTACAGCACTGGTGTGAGTCTATTGTGTGCGTGTGACGTTAAAATGCTTATAAAGGAGACATCTGTATTTACTCTTTAAAAGTCACCTTGCAGACGTGTTACACTCTGACTGGAAAAAAACACCCCACAAACACACATAAATGGAGCTTTTAGAGCTTGATAAGGCCAATTAGCAAAGCAAAACATCCCCCTTTTAATGAACCAAAAATCTGTACTTCCTCTGGCAGATTTTTGTCTTCTAAACTGTTTAAAAAATCCGCAGACAGCCCAAACTAAGACATCAAAGCCTGGGATTAACTGAATGAATTCAGTACCTGCCAGTGGGTAACTCCACAACTCTGTTAGCCAGTGTCTGTTTGATTTCCACATTTTATTTCAATTTATACTGTTACAGTGTGATGGAAGTTTTATTGGCACCATGAATTATCCGGGAAGTGAGAGCCAGAAACGACTGCAGTTAGCATTTCCAATACATTTAATCAATGTTATACAGATTGCTGTCTTCCCATTAGAGCATAAATGAAGTAGGAACAGCTGTTCTGGCTATATTCTGCTTTGTATATTCTAATATAAAAATCCAATATTGGCTTTATTTTTCCCATTAAACATTCTGACATGCATTCAGATCCAGTGGACTTTCCAACTTTAGTATTTTTATGATTGTGTGATTAATGTGAAACTGTATCATGTGCATTATTACCAAGGCTGTTTTTACTGTTGTTTAAGAACCCTTAAATTCA